>CAUYSK010050317.1:0-78201 GCA_963575035.1 Avahi laniger | reverse complement strand
ACATTTTTAACCAAGTCTCTACCAGTGGACATTGTTTCTTTTTTTTTTTACTTGAGACAGAGTCTCGCTCTGTTGCCCGAGTTAGAGTGCCATGGCGTCAACCTAGCTCACAGCAACCTCAAACTCCTGGGCTCAAGCGATTCTCCTGCCTCAGCCTCCCATGTAGCTGGGATTACAGGCATGCACCACCATGTCCAGATAATTTTTTCTATTTTTAGTAGAGATGGGTCTTACTCTTGCTCAGGCTGCTCTCAAACTCCTGAGCTCAAGTAATCCTCCCACCTCGGTCTCCCAGAGTGCTAGGACTACAGGCATGAGCCACCACACTCAGCCTGGTGTACCTATTTTAATAAATGAATTCATGTAGCAGATATTAACTACCCTCCTACCAAATGCCAGGTACCTGTACAGTCCTATCCCTGAGCTAACTGAAAGCAATGACACTGAAAACACTGAAGTTTTTTGTAGTTTTTTTCACTGCCAATATATAATATTTCTGGTCCATCTAAAGTTAAAAAGTTAAAAACTTTAAAAAGTTAAAAACTTTAAAAACTTTTAACTTTAAAAGATGGCCTTGGAATCTCATCGTTATTCATTGCATTGTTTCTCAGGGAAAATACACTGTGAGTTCCAAACAACAGCCTTTTTTTTGTTCATCATTTCTTCTCCACCCTTTCTTCCAAAAAGGATTTTAGGTAGTTAGTTGAAAACAAATAGGAGAACTCAAAAACCATTTTAACAAAGGGAAGAGCACACTGTAATGGGGATAAGCTACTAAAATGGGGCTCTGAATGAGTCAATTGAGCAAAATTATTTTCAAGTTCCAACTAGATGTCAGGTTTATGGCAGGGAATGAGATAAGAAAAGTCTCGGCTCTCCCGAAGCGCATACTCCGGTGTGTCGTTGTCGTAGCAGGGGTGGTGGTGGAAGGATTCGAACAGCAAACAAGGAACACACGATACCAAAATAATTCCAGACAGGGGTAGGTGCTACAAAGCCAATACAAACTGTGATGAGAGTATTGTGGGTTGAACAGTAGCCCCAAAGCTGCACATCCACCTGGGACCTCAGAATGTGGCCTTATTTGGAACTAGGCCCTTTGCAGATGTAATCAGTTAAGTAAAGATGAGGTCATCCTGGATATGTGGCCGTGAATCCAATGACTCATATCCTTCTAGGAAGGCCACGTGAACACGTGGAGACACCAAGGAGGGAAGACAGCTGTGTGAAGATGGAGACAGACGTCAGAGGGATGCAACTGCAAGCCAAGGAACGCCAAGGATTGCCTGCAGCCATCAGGAGCCAAGGAGAGGCAAGAAAGGAGTCTTCCCTGGAGCCTGCAGGGGGAGCATGGCCCTGCTAACATCCTGATTTAAGACTTCTGGCTGGGTGCGGTGGCTCACGCCTGTAATCCTAGCACTCTGGGAGGCCGAGGCGGGAGGATTGCTTAAGCTCAGGAGTTCGAGACCAGCCGGAGCAAGAGTGAGACCTCGTCTCTACTAAAAATAGAAAGAAATTAGCCAAACGACTAAAAAGAGAAAAAAAAAATAGAAGAGCACAATGGCACATGCCTGTAGCCCCAGCTACCTGGGAGGCTGAGGCAGTAGGATCGCTTGAGCCCAGGAGTTTGAGGTTGCTGTGAGCTGGGCTGACACCACGGCACTCTAGCCTGGGCAACAGAGCCAGACTCTGTCTGGAAAAAAAAAAAGACTTCTATTCTCCACAACTGTGAGGCAATAAATACATCCCTCTTGTTCTATGCCACCCACTTTGTGGTGCTTGGTTACAGCAGCCCTAGAAAACTAATATAAGTTAGAGTAACCAGAAAAAAGTTAGCTAATATCAGTGCACTGAATGGATAAGTCACCTTTCTTAAGAAGTGATACAAAAACTGATGTCTGCTCAATACTAACTTTCCCTCTGAGCTCCCTAACAAATAAGGCAAAAATGAGCCATGATGCGTTTCCTCTGTATTAAAAGCAAGAGTACATGTTCATTTGAGGAGACAAACATTTTAGTAATTACCTACAAAGTAAATTTGGGGACTAGAACCTGCCTTTAGGTGAGCAATTCCTTATAAAGGCCAATCTTACTCTCTTTCTTCCCAAAAGCTAAGTCACCCAGTCAGTTACAGAGCCTCCCTCTTGTCCTGGAACTGGCGATGTGTCCAGAGGCCACGGGATTTGATAAAGCAGACTGGAGCTGCATGGCTTTTCCCTGGCCTTCTGCTCTGCTCTCAGTCATTACAAAACGAAACCAACTGTGCTTTGTCCACAGTTTATTTTGCATGGCCCTTTTTAGGTAATGCATGTCATCTGCCACTCGTAAGAGTTAAATGACTGAGTCCAGAAAACAGTATGTGATATAAATTATAGAAAACAAAGCTGAAATGACATTTTGCTGCCTGGAGAAAAATTACAGCCTTCAGTCATAAGGCCGTCAGCAGAGAGAAAGAGAAATTAAAAGACCAGAGTAGAGCAAACAAGAAGGACACCGAGACCAGATCTTATGGGACGGAGAGTCAATGAGGTGTGGAGAAACATAGGAAAGCGGAATTATGATTGGTCTTGAAACCATGGTGCTGACTAAATATCACTCTTTTAAAAATACCAGCTATGGAATATTCGGTGAACTTTTCAATGTGTGTGGCATTCATTCAGAATTAACGTGACATAGCTACTTCCATCTCTGCCTTCCACGGATCTAAAGCTTGGGATCGGCAAAAGCATTAAATAATAACCTTACCTCTTCCTTACTCCATGGTTTTCAAATAGAAGTCCACAGAGCCCTAGTAAGCCAGGTCACAGCTCAGCCCTGCTTCAAAAGAGCAGTTTCTTTTATCTGTTTCATGTATAGATGATCTGCATGTGAGTTCAGTTTTTAAAGAGATTCCCACTGTTTTGTGGGGTTTTTTCTTTTTTTAATAAAAAACCCACTTTCTTTTGTTGTTTGTACCAAAAAAAAAAAAAAAAAGAGCAATAAAGCCATAAGAACTTGGACTTTATGGCCTGGGACTAAACCTTGAGGAAGGGTCATTATTTTATTTTGTAGAAAAGGCCAGCTTCAAATAGACTTTAAAATCTGCTATAGCTGGGGCAGAACATTGCCCAGCAAGGTCAGGGAGACTCCACTGGCCAGCTGTTCAGAGGCTTCAAAGAGGGCATTTACCTTGGGGAATTCACCATGGCTCACCTCTGGCACCTGCCATTGAAGTCTCAGAATGTGGATTTTGTCAACATATCAAGAGCGTATCTGATGATCCGGGTCTGACTTACCTTAACCCAGTCTAAGAGAGGCTGATGTCAAAGCTGAAGGCCAAGCGATTTGTTAATACGATGAGAAACAGAAATGTCACATGAACCAGAGTTCTCAAACAGATATGACTACAGCACTCTCTGCCTGGAGACAGAGCTACATGAAATGTCAAAGGGGACACCAAAGGGGAAAGACAGAGGAACAATTAATTCCTTGTATTGAATGACGCAGGAAAATAAATGATCAAGCATGTTCGCTTTTTGCTGCCAATGTCCACGATCCCTGAATCCCAGCCCTCTAGCGAGGAAGGTTTTAGCACAAGGCAACCCAAGATAATTTCAGCCACCCAAGTGCCCCCTTCTCAGTGCCGCTACAGTAGGTAGAGAAAATGGGAAAGTGTCAATTCTGGCCGGTGCAGACCCCTAGGGCTGCCCCCAACAGCTAGGGCTCATCAGACATGATTGGCTTTGAGCGAAGCAAGCTTCTTCTGAAGTGACTGTCCCATCTCAATCAAGCAAAAGCAGCTACTTTTAGTGGGGCCTTGATATTTTACCCCTTGGCGATGGAGGTTGTACCTGGAGCTGCAGAGGAAGCTGATCACCTTTACACAGGCAAATACTCCAGCAAGCATTCTTATTACTTCAGACTTTAAATTCTCCACACCAGTGCCTGTTCCTAGCAGCTAACCTGCCCTTAGCAGTTCCTGCATATTATTAAAGGGAACATTCTCTTATAATCAATTAGACTCATTGCCATGAATATTTAATTTCTGCCAAGCTATAATTTATATTGCCACTTCAGAGAATCTGTTTGAGAACACTAGGCCTACAATCATCAGTGGGTGCACTCATACACTTTTTAGACACCTTTTTCTAGGCTTATCTAGCTCCCTTCTGCTCAATCTCTTTCCCAACTTCGTACAATTAGGTTTCTCCTTAATAAATTACGATTACATGCCTGCCTTCTCTGAGAATAAACTCAGATCATCTTATATAGAGTTTTGTGTACCCTCAAAATCTTCACAGAGGTGGAACCTAGTTTAATCTTACATCTGGGCAATCAAAGCAATAGTTTGTGTAGGTTTTACTCATTTGACTCTCAGAAAGCAACCCCATTTCTCTGGGAGCTGCCTTTTGGGTCGGGTCTCATTTCTAATCTTGTGGCACACAAGAGTACTGATACCCTTGGTGGGGTCTTGGCCAGTTGTCCAGCTACTGTGTCTCAGCTTCAAACCCAGCCTTCCCTGCTCCGTCTGTGCTGCAGAGGCTGGGCTCCACAAATGCATTCCCGCCTGGTCCTCTGGCTTTCTGGTAGGCTTTACCAATATGGGGCTCTGTGGGGAGACCAGCAGTGAAGCAGGTCCCTGCTCCTTCCTTGCTTCTTCCTGTTTACTGACCTGCCCTCCCATTTGAAAACGAAGCCACTCTCAAACATATGCAACTTGGCTAATTGAAAGAAGAAGCTTTTATTATTTTTTTCCAGTTGCCCTAAGTATTCTTGGTTTTGCAGAAAGCACCAATGTTTGTAATGCTCAGCAGATCTGGAGCCAGAGTTTATGGATCTAGGGCAGGCATTGGCAAACTACAGGAGGGTCAAATCCAGCCTGCCACCTGATTTTGCAAATAAAGTTTTATTGGAACACAAGCAGGCTTATTCATTCTATATCATCTATGGCTGCTTTCATACAATGGTGGAGTTGAGTAGTTGCGACAGAGCCCACATGATCCACAAAGCCTAAAATATTCACTGTCTGGCCTTTGTCAGAAAAAGAGTTTGCCATCTGTGATGTAGGTGGCAATAAACCCTCTCTGCTACCTTCACAAAGGTACCTAAATGCCTTCCCCATCCTCTCTGGCTCTCACAGAAGACCTGTAATTAAACCAAACCAAGACCAAATGGAGAGCTACACGATCAGGATGACGAGGAGGTAAAAAGCCCTGTATTTTACCCAAGAGAAAGTCAGCATAGGTTATTAATGGCAATGATGATTCCATAAGGAGAAAGGAGGAAGAGTGACTCTTTGATCTTTCAAAGGTCATCGTCATCTCACTCAGAGAAGGCTTTCACGGCCAAGTATTACACAAGCGCTTTCATCCACCTCCCAAATATACAGCTCCATTTCCAAGCATCCAGAAGCTCTTTTTCTTTCTTGTGGGAAGACAGAAAGTGGAAACCCTCCTCACTAAAGCCCTCTCATTTCCCAGAAGCAGATGAAAATCAATTTATCATCACTTTTTTAAAAAAAACCTGACTGCATACTCAGTTTGGGGCCAGACCTGAGTAGAGGAGGACTCAGAGAAAGCAGAACATACGGTGTCTACCTGCAGCAACCTGAAATCCGTAAAGCAAAGCAAGATTAATTTGATTCTCTTTCCAAATTTTATATAAACCAAAGAATAGTGGGTGAAAAAAAAGATTTACACACCAGAAAATGGGGAACTGCAAAGTGTATAAAAATAGGGCTCATTCATTCATTTGGCAAATATTCATTAGCTTTGAGGACAAAAAAGATGAAATATACATATATGTGTATGTATATATACATACGCTCTGTCCTCAAGGAGTTACTAATCTAGCATGGAGGTGACAATTTATTAGACAAAATCATTACAGTATCATGGGATTAGTGTCATAAAAAGTACAGACTTTTTTGGACACACGGGAGTAAATAACTGATGTGGTTTGGAGGTTTGGCCCCTCCAAATCTCACGTTGAAATTTGATCCCCAGTGTTCAATGTTGGGCCTGGTGGGAGGTGTTTGGGTCACAGGGGCTGATCCCTCATGAGTGGTTTGGTGCCTTCCCCACAATAATGAGTGGGTTCTCCTATGAGGGGGTTCATGCAAGAGCTGATTGTTTAAAAGAGCCTGGCACCACCTCCTCCCTCTCTTGCTCCCATCTTGCCATGTGACTCACCTGTTCCCCCTTCACCTTCTGCCTTGATTGGAAGCTCTCTACAACCCTCACCAGAAGCAGATGCAGGAGTGATGTTTGTACAGTCTGCAGAACTGTGAGCCACATAAACCTCTTTTCTTTATAAATTACCCGGCCTCAGGTATTTTCTTTATAGCAATGCAAAATGGACTAATACAATAGCTATTGCCCCAGATGAGAACCAAAACTAAGGACCCCCCACATGGGACAGGAAAGAGTCAAGTTACAGGGAACTTTTAGGAAGAACTTTTAGGACATGATGCCAGACTGGGGGTGGAAAGTGTGAGTAAGAGTTCGCGAAGAAGACTTAGATTCCCAGTTTGAGTATGGATGGGAAATGGTGTCACCCATCAAGATGGGTAATACCAACAGGAAGAGCGTTTAAAGGAGAAAAACAAGTTTTATTTTGAACAGATCATGCTTATAAAGTCTGTGTGAAATCCACACAGAAATATCTAAAGCCATTTAATTTCTATGCCCAATAAAGCTGCAATGTACACAGCAAACTCACACTGTGGTCTAATCTTCATGCTCACATCACTCCCCTGAGTTACATGGGTATCTACCAACCTATACTCTGAAACAGGGAAATTCAATGAACAGTAGAGCTGCTCTTTCAATCCAGGTATGTCTATGAAATCCAACGACTTGGAAATGGAGCCATATTGGAAAACATTTTACAGTTTTCAGACTTATTTGGGTTATTATTTTCTAGGTGATATCCCTAGCCAGCTTTTCAGATCTCAGTTGGTTTGGACTGGATATTAAGCCAATTTACAACAAATCCATCACACTCTCCAGCATCTCAGGGTTTCAAAGGATAAGAATTAGAAGACACAGTCAGTTACCTGACAACATGTGATGTGAATGTCATGTAGATTAACAGAGAACCCCTTTGCCAAATTTTAATCAATAATAGTGAATTTATAAGAAGACACAAGTTCTGTAATAATGCTGTTTCCTCAATCTCTCCATACACAATTGACATCACTTGTCTCAAATCACTTAAAAAAATTACTCATTCCTGACACTCTTAATTTCTTCTGTTTATGGTTTAAGGAGGCTGAAGGAAATGTGCCCAATCTGAGAAATGTGCCAGAGCCTATTCAGACGTGATTCATTCCCAGGGGACTGGGAGATTCACCTCTGATCCCAGAGTTTCTTCTTTGTTGAACCTATAAAGTAAGTTAATAAAAAATGAGGCACATCTTAGCAATGGGCCTCTCAAGGCAGTTATTTGATATATTTTATGTTTGCACCTTGACTCACTTGGAAAGAGAATATTTTCTAAACACATCCTGTTCACCCAATGGATGATATCTGATATGAAATGTTCAAGGAGTAATTAGTGATGAGAACATAAGCAAGAGAGATATCATCTGCTGATAAATCTTTTGCATTTAAACAGCCTCAGAGCCACTGGATTAAAGTCTTTTGATGTTAACCTCTCAATGAACCAAAGGCTCACAGTCCAGTCCTTTGTATTCAAACCCTGTCCTGGGACAAAAAGGCTGAAGCTAAGAAGGACAAGAGAAGCAGATGTTTGTGTGTGTACACATGTGCAAAATGGATAGAGTGCCTGTGTTCCTGGGGGGTTGGATAAAGCTGTATTCTTATGCAAGGAGGAGAAAAGTGTGAGACAAATAGTTGACACTGGCTAAAAATATTTTACCTTAACAACTAATACAATGATGATGTCAACAAAGCAACCAAATGAGTGCAATGTGCACCGTCTGGGGGATGGACACACTTGAAGCTCTGACTCGGTGGGGCAAGGGCAATATATGTAACCTAAACATTTGTACTCCCATAATATGCTGAAAGAAAAAAGAAAAAAAAAGAAAGGATTAAGTGTCTAGAAGGTTGACCACGATTCCTGTACACACAGCCCTTGGGCCAGCTCCGTGCTAGGCAGTAAAGGTGTACAGAGTGATCAGCACATGGTGCACGCCCTGTAGAATGATTGGCAGGGAGTCCTCACTTCACCGGCAACACCATTCCTGCCCTGGCCGTACACTGGTCACTCACTGGGCAGGAATGACAGGCAGCTGATATATCCATGGCCCAGAAAGGCTCTGACAGGTCAGTCTGGCTGTGATCACTGAAACAGAGGGACTCCAGGCTCCCAGACTGTTAAATCAGGCAGTGCAAACCCAAATCTCAAAGAAACCAATCAGGGACAGACACGTCTCAAGAGAGGCACACGGAGACTCTGGTGATGGGAGTGGCTGCCTCTGCTCAGTGTCAACCAAGTGCCGTCAGGCAGGAAGGCCATTGCCATGTCATCGCATTGCTCGACTTCCCAAGAAAAGCGAACATGTCGAATTTTTACGTAAAATCTCATGAGGTTTACTACTCCATAGACAATATGCAGGCCGTAAAAACACTGCTCAGGTGGGCCCACCAGGCTTTAACCCTTGTTTCACTCCTTTGGCAAGCTGGAAAGCCTGTCACTGCAGAATCAGAAATACGGAGCTCCAAGGCAAAGCCTGTGGGAAGCGGGGCCATTGGCCTTTCTTGGGAGAGGGGGAAAAGGGAATGAGGGTACTATGAGTTGCAAGACCCATCCTGGGCACAGGAATATTTTGTTATAGTCACCATTGCAAGGTAACCAGTGGCCACAGCAACAGCCAAAGTCACTCTTGTCATCAAAGGAGTAGGTACACATGGGGGTGTGAGCGGGTGCGGGAGGGGATATGTGGGCAAGAAAAGTTCTCCTAGAATCCCAGAGGGTGCTACAAAGACTGTTCTCCCAGATCAGCTCCTTTCCTACTCTTCACACCCTCTCCATCAACTCAAAGCATGGCCATTGCCATCCTAAACATAAAGCAAATATCAAGCTTATTAATATTTAGCATATTAATTAACTTTGTATTATTTAAAGGTTGCTCAAAACACTCATTCGCATGGCTTTAAAAAATGGAAATTTTCAGGACCGGATTTGATGAATGGGATAAAGAAATCTAACAGGTTGGCCTGGAAGCCGACTCCACGTCTGTCTCCCCACCAGGCAGTGGTCCCCAGGGCTCCGGCGATGAGGACAGCTTTACTGAAATCCTGCTCCAACACCGAGTCTCTCACTATGAAGGGTTCTGTTTATTTTTTCATATAGAAAACGGCTTCAAAGGGCATTTTTTGCTTTGGTTTTCCTTTGGACAACATAAAAGGGGAGAACAAAGGGAATTCAGAATCTCTTTTTTTGCCACAGGCCACTCAGTCCGACATCAGAGTTCAGCAGAGCAGTGAAGCCCTGGTCCGCTCTCCCGCATGCCCAATGCAGACTGCACTTGACCTTGCGGGCAAGGTCCTCACGCTGCTTTTGCAACCAGGAGCAGGTGAAAGAAGGTTCCGTCTTAGGGCCAGGAAAGAACTTAGTGGGGATCAAAGCTAGGAAACGCATCTAAGGTCCCATAGCAGGTTCGTGGCTCTGACTCCCCTTCCACACTAGTGTTGAGAGCAAGAGCTCCACTGCCAGGTTTCCTGGTTTCACATTCTGGCTCTGCCACTTCTTAGCTCTGAGATCTCGAGCAAGTTATTTAACCTCTCGTGATCCTGTTTCCCCATTTATGAAGACAATAATACCTACTTTGTAGAAGTGCCATGAGGATTCAACAAGATGATGCACATTCCTGGTACATAGCAAACACTGAATGAGTTCAGTTAGCTGGTGTTGTTATTGTTACTATCATTATCAGAGAAATCAGCACGTAACTGTATACTTTCCTGATTTGTTCTATGACTGCTTTATAAGTAAACTCCTTTAGGGCAACAGAAATTATGCCTCTAGAGAGCCCTAATTTAGACCAGATTCAAAGACCAAGAGGTGGGAGTCAACATTTTAGCTAAGAAACTGACCAGCCAGGTGATCCTGGCCAAGCCGCTGTACCTCTTTGAGTCTCAGTTTTTCCATCTGTAAAATGGGGATAATATTTGTCCTTTACCCAATATAAGGCTGTTGTTAAAACCCATGTTAGGATTATTTGTCCTTAAATCATAATGCATTATACCAATCTTAGTTATTCCTATGCTCCCTTTCTATTTCACTCCCTCCTTCTCACTTCACTTTTGGTTTCTAACACAAACTGAAGGCATAGCTGAGCGTAATGGGGAGGGGAGGGGAGGGGAAGCATCGAATGATTGTTCATTTGCTCAAAAGACAATGCATTTTTTTTATTTTACAAAATTTCCCTTAATTTGCTTTCCTATGATTTTAAAGAATTAGTATTAATTGGCTACCCTGAACGTAAGTAAAACATTTGCTATATTAAAGAAATGAGGGTTACGTTGGTATAGATCTTTTGGAAAGCTATGTTAGGCTGCTTCATGGACTTAAAAGAAGCTTCTTCCCTGTGACTCCATAGTCCCACTCCTGGGGATTTGTCCTGGAAGAGTATTTTAAAAGGAGGAAAATGATTACATTGTTCATTGCAATATTATGTATAATACTAAACCATCAAAAACAACCTAAAAGTCCAACCATAGGATGAACTAGCAAATTAGAAGACATCACCTTGTTGATGTTGCAGGTGTTAAAAACGAAAGTCGTGGTACTCAGTCACAGTGGGAAGAGGCAGAAGCCCAGATTTCAGAGAGATCACGATCACCATGATCTAAAGATAAAGCAGTTCTGTGGGTGTTATGAAGTTGTAGAAGATGTTTATAATTTTTTAAATGTATTTTAAAGTTTACCATTCTTTTTTGCAATCAATAAAATGGCAGGGTTGGCATTTTAAAAACATAGAGGCATGAAGTCTTTTGGCCTGGGGACAGGCAGTTGGAAGAAAGATAACTAGAAAATAGCCAAGTATGGCCTCCCAAGGCTATGTCTTTTGCACAGGGTATAGCTCATAAAATCCAAGCGCTAATATATAATGCTTAGTAACTCCAAGAAATACCTGTATTTTAAGAGAAATCTCAACTACCAAGCTTTTCATCCCCAAAGAATGAGATATTGATTCAAGATAGACTATTGGAGTCAAAATTTAAGGGGAGATGAAATAGGAGCTAATATGTATTGAAACTCCCTTTGCTGGGTCCTCTGCTGAGTATTTGCATATTCACCCCCTCACTAAATTTTCACAAAGACCTCATGAGACAGGCAAAGCATCATAAATTAGGTTTTTAGTATAGCTCAGAGAGGCTACGTTCGCAGGCCGAAGGTCTTGCAGCTAGAGACTCTAGTTCTAATTGAACATAAAATTTATGCGGACAGTAAAACAACGTGGAAAACTGTATTTGGTATTACGTCAAGAAAAAAAAAAGGCAAAATCATAGTCACACTGTAATTACTACGGTGTAAAAGCATTCTGCTAATTTAGAAAGAAACATGGGGAAAATTAAAACAGTTTTGCAAGAGTCGTTAAATTAGGAGTGGTTTTTTTTCCCAACTTCTTTTATTATTATAATATTGTTTTTGCAATAAAGAGGCCCATGCTATTTCAATTGTACTACACTGCACGGTGCACCCTCACCCTGTGGAGGCCTGGGATGCCCTGGCTTAAGCCATAATTATATAAAAAATGAAACTGAATAAATGAATAATAATGATAACAATAAGAGCTGCTGTGAATTAACCATAATTGTCAGGATGATTAGAGCAGCTATGAATTAAGAAGCCAATTGTAATTGTAATGGCCATTGTGATGATGAGTTAGAAAATGAGCACATGCAAATGGATCCTGAGGAAAGAACAGGGCTGGGAGTCTAGAGTGGAAGACAAAGGGTCTGTGGATGGAGATGGAAAATTACAAGAGCATTGTTCCAGCCAAGAGTGGATTCCAGCAGAAGCACCAACCAGAGAGAATCCTTTCACACAGTGGCTTGGTCTGGACTCCACAGCACC
The DNA here is from genome assembly GCA_963575035.1 of Avahi laniger. Classification (NCBI taxonomy): domain Eukaryota; kingdom Metazoa; phylum Chordata; class Mammalia; order Primates; family Indriidae; genus Avahi; species Avahi laniger. Next base: position 66,171 of record CAUYSK010050317.1, on the reverse strand, counting down.
AGACCTGGCTGAGAAGAACAAACAGAAGACACTCCAGGTGCCCACTGATGCCCAGGAGCTCCAAGCATGGAGAAGGCAGGGATGGGCTTCTCCAAGTGCAGGGAAGACCACAAAACTAACCAACAAAGTTGGTGAGGCTATGCTGGGACACTCTGCCCTTCTAAGTATATGTGCCGGCTCTGAATTCTGTGTAAGATAAACTCCAAATATAGAGCTAATTCTGTAGATGAAATGAGAATTCTATCTACAGAATTAACTCAGATTGACTTTGTATCTCTAGACCTGCAGACACGGCTGCTCAGAATGTAAATTCACCCACTAAAGGCCTTAGAGACAGAATGAGCCTTAAGGAAGTGTGTACACGCTGATGGCAGTGGTTATTAAGAACATCAACTTCGGAGACAGAGACCTGGGTTCCGGGCTGCCACTTATTAGCTGAACTTATCAGACAAGTACTTACCTTCTTTGGCCTTAGTTTTCTCACCTGTAGAACAGGGACAGTAATAGAGCCTACCTAATGGAGTCGTAATGAGAATTAAATGAGTTGATGCATGCCAACCTCTTGGCACAGTACATAGTGTACCAAGAATGCTAAATAGTGTTAATTATTACAGTTAATGTTCTTATAATGAATAAGATCAAGCGATATAGGAATTTGTAAATCAAAATTTTATTTTTAACCAGAATTGCACACCTGTTGGTGTATTGTCTTTAAACTTTCTTTCCTGAGAGTCTGCATTAGAAGAATGATCTGCCTTACTGTATTTGAGGCAGTGCCTGGAGACCAGCCATAACTTGTCTGAAATGTTGATGAAGAGGTTCTATTTCCAGCATAGACGTGATGTGAAGAAAGGGAAGAAAGGATGAGATTTTGAGAGTAGACAGGGGACGTGGTATTAGGGAGGCTGAGGGAGTTCACTGTTGACATCCTTATAGGATAGGTAACCTTCTGTTTTGGATGAGTAAGAAAATAAATGGCATTTATTAGAGGTATAGGTATTTAACAAATGTTTATTAGGTATAAAATAATAATTACTAGTAAATAAACATCTAAGCATATGCCAGTAACGGTAGTTAGTATTTGTTGAGGGTTTACCTATATGTCAAGCATGATTCGATACACTTTGTATTTATTAACTCATTAATGAAACAGTGCTATGAAGTAGGTGACTTCTTATCCCCATTTTACAAGAAAGGAAAATTGAGGCAGAGAGACTAAGCAACTTGCTCAAAGTTACAATGACAGAGCCAGGATTAAAGCCAGCCAGTCTGGCTGGAGAGTCACTCTAGGACAGTGACCAAGAGACAGTGCCTACATACTGTTTCTGAATTGCAAAGACAACCCTCCAAACACATGTTTTTATCTGTTACTCGGCTTTTTTTTTTTTTAAATTTCAGAAAATTTTTATTGACGAGTTATTTGTTTAGAATGTAATCTGGCTTGGTATTCCACTGGATGGTAAATTAAAGAACCCACAGCAATAATACTGAACCAGAGTGATCACAGCACACCTTAAGATACCAACACACATGTGGCCACTTCCAAGAAATTTTTTCAAGATACAAATATAGATAGACATCCCCAGAAGTTAATAAAAACATATATCTAAATCTAAAATTTCTATCAGTAAACATGGAAGATGATTCTTCAGTAAATTAATATTCAGATTTCCTAATGTCAGAAAATGTCTACATACTTATTTATGTATATAACATTTTATTATGCTTTAAGAAAATCCAATTGGAAGAATCAACATAAATATACCATTATTAATATTTCCAGAATTTATTTTTTTTTCAAATCAAAAGAGTATCATATTCAGCTTTACAGATGAGGAAACTTAAACGCTCAGTGACCTACCAGCTCTTAGGGAGGAAGTGACAGTGGAACAGTCAGCCATGAAAGGAGGGAATATTTTATCGCTAACATTGTTTAAAATTGCCAGTGCATGGTGAAAAACGAAAGCAGACCCATTTTTATTTGCTGTTGTTATTGTCTGAGATTTTCTACAGACCATGCACCCCCTTATTGACAACACCTAGGGTGGGCTCCTCCCCTACCTTGTACCTCAGCGCAGCCCACACACTCGCTTGTCCTGCCACTGGCTTAGAAATTAAATGACTAAAGTCACGCAGGTTTTAAGTGCTAGACCTCAGCTCTGAAGCTTGGCTCACCTGATTTACAGTGCCTAATAGCAAGAAGTGGGGGGTGGGGAGGACCACACTTGATTCTTCCTAATTCATTATAATCATTTGGGAAGCTTAAAAAAAATATATAATAATGCCCAAACCCATCCCACAGACTGATTTAATCAGAATGCCCGTGGGTGAGACATTTGCATAAATATTTTATAGCTCACTGCCTCTATTATAAAGTGCAGCCAGAATGGAGACCTTTAGCAAGTTCGTAGAATTTTATTCTGGTATTGATTTCTTTATCTTATTTAAAATAATCTCTAGGTAAAACTCCTTTTTAGAGACAATCATGCATTGAATTACCCCTCTAAGCTGTGTCTCTAAATTCTCAGCCATGAGATGGTTCCAGGCTAGCCTAAGAAGTTTGAGTACCTGGGAGTGGAGTGAGTGAAACATCTTTGTGTGCCAAGCGGTCCCTCTCAGCGTAGAGCCTCCACAGACTCTTAAAAGCGAACAGAAAACATTGGCATATCAAGTAGAAGCAGCCAAATGTAAACAGGACAGAGAGTTCCTTTTCCACAGGCAGCCTAACACTGCTGGAGTGTTTGCATATCAAACGCAGTCTAACGGTGTGCACCAAATCATTCTAGTCTATGCCGGCGAGGCTATTGTAGGGTTCTGGATCCAGAAAGTTCTCCTGGCCTCTCCCTGCATTCAGTCCAGAAGCTGAGGCAGCCAGGATGCTAAATGACCTGGAATGACTAACCTAATCTAACAAAGCAATGCCTGACCACCCACACAGGCCACCATGGGTAGACCATCCAGATGGTGAGGCCAGAGGATACCAGTTAGGCCTGGGCTTTGGAGAAATGTAGAAAGTTTTAAAAACACGTATAGTACCTGAAATTCCTGGGCTCCTCTTAGCTTTTCTGATTCAGAATCTCCAGGGATCAAAAGACTTACATTCAAAAAGCTCCCACAGTGTGATTCCAACGTGTCAGGTTTGGTTCCCAGTGTGGCAGAGGCTTTGGGCCACGGTGTGACCAGAAAAGCGTGTGAAGGTCTTCAGGCTCCAAAGACCTCTGTCTTCCACCGGCTCACCCACACACCTGTAGAGTTGTCGTTAAAGCAACAGCCCTTCAATCAAGCAAGCACGGCCTGGGAGTCCCCGGGTACAACCCAGTGCGATGAGGGGGTCGTGTGTGTGGAGCAGGGAAGTCTGGGCTGGAGCGCCCGTGGGTACAGCAGAGTCCAGAGGCCTTGCCGCACGGTGGGCAGAGGCAGACTTGAAGTCAGGAATGGAATCTAATCCTGCCCCTGCCGCGTCACCAGTTGTGAATATTTGAATCATCAACTTCATCTCCCTCAGCCTCAAGATCTGCAGCTATAAACTGGGGAATAAAAATGCCTCCCTGGCGTGTTCGTGACAATGACAATGATGTGCCAAGTCCTGGGCCGTCTTGTCCTCAGATCTACTTCTCATCCTCCTGTCGGCCTGCTTTGCATGGCAGAGGGCTGATGCCTCCAGGCTGTGCTTTTCAGCCGGCGTCTGGCCAGGCTGGCCGATGCAAGACCCTGCGTGAGACCGGAAGGTGGCGCCTCTCTCTCTCTGACTCAGTGGCATCTGTGCAGTGTCTTCTCTGCATGGCCCTCGTTCCCACCGGATCATCCCACTGTGGTTCTAGCTCCTCCTGAGTCCCCCGCCCATGGCTCCCACGATCCTGCATCCTCCCCTGGTCTCTCGGCCCAGGCACGAGGGTGAACTTCTGCTGTGAAGAATCGCTGGCCTGCCCCCATCCCAGATGGCCTTGTCACTGCACCCATCACTAATTCCCCAATTACATTTCCTCTCTTTCAACTATTTAAGTGGTTCCTTTCTTTCTTCTTTCTCCTTATTAGACCCTTATATTATAATGCTCCAAGTATAGGGCTCAGTACTATTTATGCTCAATAAACTGGAACTATCGTAATTAAGTATACCGTAATACGCTACGGCTTATTCCCCAGGTGCCACCTGCCGTACTCCAGGGCAAGACGGCTGACTGTGGCCGGATCTGTTTGAGCAGCTCTCCCAAGCTTGAAATAGTAATAATAGTCGACATTTATATAATGCTTACTTCGTGCCAGGCATGGTTCTAATTGCTTTATTTAAATTAACTCATTTAATCTTCACCATAACCCTTTGAAGTAGACACTATGACTGCTGGAAATGAGGCAAAGAAAAAAAAAAAGTTAAATGACTTGCCCAAGGTCATAGAGCTAGCAGGCAGAATAGCCAAGATTCAACCCTGGGAAGTCTGGCAAAGGAAGTCATGCTCCATAACCCCTATTCTACACCGCCTCTCAGCATGACTGCCTCAGAACCAGCAGAAACAGTTTAGTTTCGTTCTCAGGGGCCATAGCCACTCAATCTGGCAGTCTGCTTGTGAAGGGACCTCTATCTCTCACAGTTTCAGACCTGCACAAGAACTACAACATCTTGATAGAGCATCCCTGCCCAGCCTGGCCCTGAGACTGCTTGGCACCTGCCACCTTTTTCTGCCTTAACAGGCACCTCTAGTGGAGCCTCACCATGCAGGAATCCATAAGCCATTCACAGAAGCTATATTAAACCTATAAAAATCAATGGCTAACATTCCAACGACCTTCTTATAAATTAGTTTATCAGATGGCTTTACTCATTCACTAATTAACTGAAGGCAAAAAAGGAACTAACATTTATTGAGTGTTTACTCTGTGTTCAGATGCTTTCCGGGAGCTCTACACATAACAACACTTTTCCTTTTCATCCTCCTAGCAACCTGGGAGAGTAGGGTATGACTCCCACGGATAAGATAACTGAGCTCAGAGAGACTGAGTGACTTTTGAGTGAGACCATAATTTAAACCCCCATCTAACGCCACTACACTCCTCTCAGCTAAGATAAGGATATTGTCCAAATGAGAATTTTGAAGTGTGATCACAAAAGGCATAATGATGAAGACTGGGACATTTCCCATGGAGGGGATTTGAGAATTTCTACAGAGCAGGCACTGCTCTGTAGCTCACATTTTCCCCCTTTCGAACAGGAATGTCTACAGCACCATGCCATGCCTTCCCCACTTCTGTATGTTGGGTGGGGCACAGAAAATAACTGTGATGTCGATTTTCCAGATAATAAGAAAAACTGAACTCAAGGAGCTGTACGTAACAGATACAGGCAAGGAGCCTGGTCCTCCCCTGAACCTGATATGGATCATGACATTTAGGACTTTGAGCTGATGTTGTAATGGAGGCATTTGGAGATTCGGGGAAGGGATGAGTATGTTTTGCATGTAAGGGGGATGAGAATTGTTGGAGGCCAGAGAGTAAAAGTGGTGGGTGGCCTTTAATATGGCCCCAACGGTCCCCACCTCCTAATATTCATGCCCCGGTATAATTCCCCGCCGCCTCAAGACCTAAGGACTTGCTTCTAATGAATGGAATACAACACAAGTGATGAGTCTGGGTTACAAAAAAGACTCTGGCTTATGTCTTGCTCATTCTCTCCTGCTCTTTCTCACTTGCCCACTTTGACAGAATCCAGTTGCCATGTTGCCAAGTGTTCTTTGGAGAGGCCCATGTGGCAAAGAACTGAGGGTGTTCCTTGATTTGTGGATCTTTGCCTTTATAGTCACATCGTCTTCTTCCTGTGTGTTTCCAAATTCCAACCCCCCTTTTTTTTTTTGAGACAGAATCTCACTCTGTCACCCCAGGCTAGTATGCCGTGGTGTTAGCCTAGCTCACAGCAACTTCAAACTCCTGGGCTCAAGCGATCCTCCTGCCTCAGCCTCCCAAAAAGCTGGGACTACATGTGCATGCCACGATACCCAGCTGATTTGTCTATTTTTTTAGTAGAGACAGGATCTCACTCTTGCTCCGGCTGGTCTCAAACTCCTGAGCTCAAGCAATCCTCCCGCCTTGGCTCCCAGAGTGCTAGGATTACAGGCATGAGCCACCGCACCCAGCCCAAATTTCCCCTTTTTAAAAGGACAACCGTCATATTGATTAGGGGCCCATGCTACTTCAGTTTGACCTCATCTTAACTAATTATATCTGCAATGACCCTATTTCCAAATAAGGTCATATTCTGAGGTACTAGAGGTTAGGATTTCTACATACGAATTGAGGGGGAGGACACAATTCAACCCATCACACCCCTCCCTATCCTCAACCTCCAGCAACCACTAGTCAGTTACTCATGTCTGTAATATCACCATTTCAAGAATGCTATGTAGATAGAATTTTACATTTTTTAACTTAACATATGTCTCTGGAGATTCATCCAGTGAAGTGCATCAATAATTCACTCACTGCTTGTTATTGCTGAACAGTAAGTTCTGCTGAGCACTAAACAGATACACCACATTATAACCTTTTACCTGCTGAAGAACACCTGGACTTTCTCCAGTTTTTGACTATTAAAAATAAAACTACCATCAACATTTGTGTGCAGGTTTTTTTTTTTTATGAAAGTGCAAGTTTTTATTTTTCCAGGATAAATGCCCAGGAATGAAACTGCTGGATTATATAGTAACAATATACTTAGTTTTATAAAAAACTGCCAAACTATTTTCCAGAATGACGGTACTATTTTACATTCTCAACAGCAAGATACGAAGTATGAGTGACCTATTTCTCTGAAAATTTGCCAGCATTTGTTGTAAGAAATTTTTTTGTTAATTTTTGAGTTTTAGCCATTGCAATAGGTGTGCAGTGATATTTCATTGTGGTTTCAATTTGATCTGATGGTTAATGACATTGAACATCTGTTTCTTTATTTTCCATGGGTACACCCTCTTCGATGAAATGACTCTTCCTGTCTTTTGCCAATTTTCTAACTGGACTGTTTGCTTGTTTTTTGTTTGTTTTCTGCTAATGACCTTTGATAGTTCTCTACATGTTCTAGATACTAGTCTTCATCAGATATGTGGTTTGCAAATATTTTCTTCCAGTCTATAGCTTATCTTTTCATTCTCTTCACATGGGCCTTCTCATAGTAGACTTTTTCATTTTGAGGAGGTCTAATTTACTGATTTTTTTCTTTTATGGATTGTGCTTTTTAGTGTCAAATTAACTCTTTGCCCTAAATCTTGAAATTTTTTTTTCCTAAAAGTTTGATCATTTTGTAGTTTTATGTTTTACATTTAAGTCCATGATCTGTAATTTTTATATAATTCGTGAGGTTTGGGTTGAGGGTCTTTCATCTTTCTTTTTGATTTTTGCCTATAGATATCAATTATTCCCAAATCATTTCTTAGGTAGATGGAGAATTTTTTTTTTTTTGCATCCTAGACATTTTTGTCTACTATGTTAGGAGATTCTGGTCCTGCTTGAATCTCTTATTTTATCAGGATGTCACGATGTTTAGGTTTAGCTCATATGTTTTGACTTTCTTTTGTGGGTTGTGGTTCCAATAGAAGTTTAATTTTCAGAGCTTTTGTAGTTTTACTTTAGTTTGCTTGGTTTATCTGGTGCCGCTGGGGCTCCACTGGTTCCTGCTGTTTTTGCCAGAGACAGGAGAAGGGATTTCTCCAGGCTATACCACTGGGTGTGGGAGAGGAACAGAATAATTTTAATCAAGCAAATGATATAATCAGTATATTTTGGAATTGCTTTTTTCACTTAATGTTATAATATAAACATTGTATTTCACTATATTGCTTTTATATAAACCCTGAAAACATCAACCTTAATGGTTCTCATATTGTTTTAACCCCTCGGTTATATCCAAAAGATAACAGCTAGAGATATGAGAAATTGGAAAGTTACCACTGGAGTTCCCGCCCCATTTGGTGAGTTAATCTTAGCTGTTGTCTTTCTGGCCCCATTAACATTCCAGGGAGGAGAGTTTAATGAAAATGATGGCTTCAAAGACATAAGAGTCCCACTTTGGGGTGGTGGGGGCATTACCCAGCTGTGGAATTTAAATTGTGGGTTCTAATTCCCCTTTTCCAAGTGCTGTAAAATGAGAGTTAATATTTTTAATTATGACTAACTTAATTTTGAGAACATATGAAAATTAAGTCTATTTACTATTATCTTCAGGCCCTCCTTCAATAAGCTAGCTAGACAGTACAAGTTCCATTTGTCTTAGGCATCCCTCCACAAGCTAAAGCAAAGGACAGAGTTTCTACTTAATACAATGATACTGGGGTGCCCTTTCACATTATTTAGCCCTGACAAATCCACGGTCCTAGTTTGTAAAGTCTTTTCTCCACCTGGTCTTCTCCAGTACAACTGTTCTTTCCTGAAGTAGCAGGATATTACTGCCCATGGCTTGCAAAAATCATAGTTTCTCTCTCACTCCCAGACTCTGGAAATTTCTTTCTAGTTTTGGGGAAATTCTTTCATTTATCTTCATGGACGAGGCTCTAAAGCAGACTATCGGTTCAAATCTTTACTCTGCCCCTTATGAATCAGATTGTTTTGGAAGGAGACTCAACACCTCTCTCCTTCCCATCCCCTTCCCTGGATAAGTACATCAGTTTCCTCATCCATAAAATGGAAATGAAACCAGAACCTAATAGAATGTTATAAGAATTAAGTGAGCTAATACATATAAAAGCCCCAAGATTGGGGCCTGGCATTTGATCATCTTCATTACCATCCTCTTCATCATTATCTTCATCCTTGTCTTCCTATAGTTCACTCCCTTTCTTCCCCACCCAGACACCCAGCATAAGCTTCTCCATGGCCAAGCATATTGAAAAGCAAAGTCAAGAAGAGACCAGTCTTACAGGCTGTGTTTACCCGCTGCACAGCCACAAACTTCTCTAAGCCAGGAAGCTAGAGCCTGCCACCCATTTGAAAAAATGGAAAGGAAGAAAATTATAAATCATTATCTGCAAAGATTACCCTGCCAATTGTGGTTTCACGACTGCATACGTTTGTCAGATCTCATGGAATGGTATACTTAAAATCGGTGCATTTTATTATATGTAAATTATACCTCAATAAAGCTGACAAAAAAATTACCCTGCTACATGAATAACACTATATTTAAAGAAATTATTTGGGGAGAAATACCTCAAATGTGTTTTTTTCTAAATGGGAGAAATTATCATTCTAGGTTGTCTTAGTATTTCCAATGTTTTTGCTATGAGCTCAAGCGCAAGTTTTTAACCATAAATTACCTAGTGATTCGGGTAGTGGAGAATAATGTTTGCCTCTCTATGTATTCAGCAAAAGAGAGCAGAAAACAGAGTCTTCTGCTCCTAAAAATTTGTTTTTATTGCCTGGTATCACGACAAAATAATAATCACAACTTTCATGTGCATAGTGCTAACTTAGAGCTAAACTTACCTGCACAAAGTAAATTTCATTGCCTCAACGTCCCCATACGTCAGTAAGCCACATATTGTCCCCAATTGACAGATGAGATGTTCATGGCTAGAATGAGAAGGTGTCTTGTCCAAGGTCACACAGATGGCAAGTCCCATAGCCAGGCCTTGAGCCCTGGTATCTTATGGCTAAATATCATGTTTTATTTACTATATCACTGGACACAGTGATCATATTTTCAGGCCCCTGAATTGGCCACATTTCCCTCCAGGGTCTAGCAGTATAAATTCCTGTCCTCAAATAGGATTCTGCTGATCCGAGTCTCAAGCCTTGTGTTGTCATCCTGCAGCGAGGGCCATATTTTTATCCTACTGGCCTCGCAGGAACAGATGGAGAGAAAATGCAGATTGTTCTTCCTCCTGCTCCTGTTGTCCTGATCCGCATGAATTGTGGTGCAGCAAAGGGAAAATGAAAAGGTAGCGGTCTGCCTCTAAAGCATCAAATTGCCATCTGGTCCGAAGGGAATTATTTATTATTTAACCAGTGCCATGTAGGATTTGAGGCAGCGCCAAATACAGAGTTTTGGTTTTGCCTTGAGGATTTGGACCATTTCAGAAGCAAATTTCACCACTTCTGTGTTTTCTGGCCCACAGGTCAGGGGTCACTTCTTCAACTCAGACAACTAGTTAACGTGCTCCGTGCATAGAGGCAACAGCAAAGATCTCCTAGAATCTCCGGAAAGAAAAGGAGGAGAATCCAATGAAGATGGATGAGATCGCCATCTGCAGGAATGACCCAACTGAGCTCGGCAAATGGAAGCTGAAGCAACCTGGGAACAATCAAGTTTAATCATCGAGTGTTGGAGACAGTCTCCAGGGTCGACAGAAGATATCGTTTCTCAGAATGCCGCAGCCTTCTTGTGTTAGTTTGCTGGGGCTGCCCTGTTGAAGCACCATACACGGGGTGGTTTAATGACAGAAATTTATTTTCTCATGATCCTGGGGGCTAGAAGTCCACCATCAAGCTGTCGGCAAGACTTCCTGTGAGGCTTCTCTCCTCGGCTTGGGGATGCTCGTCTTCTCCCTATACCTGCCTTGCCTCTCTCTGTACCTGTCTGTATCCAAATTTCCTCTTCTCACAAGGACACCCACCCTAATGAACTCATTTTAACTCAGTTATCTCTTTAAAAACCCTGCCTCCAAATACAGTCATACTCTGAAGTACTGGGCGTTAGGACTTCAACATACGAATTTGGGGGTGGGGGTCACAGTTCAGCTCATCACACTCCGTGTAACTGTGTCGTCTCTTATGCTGAGACCTGTCGCTCTCAGACCTCTTTCCAATCTTTACCTCGATCTAGTCTGTGTTGCAGAAAACTGCACTTCCCGGGCTCCCTAGCCAACTGGTAGGTAGAAGAAGCCAGCGCACTTCCCCGGAGTCCTTGAGCAGCCCGAGAGTGATCAATGTTCCTCCATCGTCCCAGCACTATGTAGGACACTCGTGTCCTCATTCCTGCTGGGCAGTCCCTGCCATAGCTGTAGCTCCTGTGAGACGGCTCTGCCTTCTGAACCCTGGTAACCCTGTCCCCTTCCTTTCTCTTTCCATCCCTGAGGGTGAAGGTCGCTTTCAGCAGATGCTAATCTCAGAAGCGCATCCTCTGTTTGCCTTCTCAGCCCTCCATCCCGTGGCTAACCAACTGCCAACATGAACTCTGCTCTTTTTGAAAAACTTAAAATGCCTTTTGTTTCTCTGCTGGACTCTGAATGCTACATCCCCAAACTGAAAAAGATGTTTCTTATGGAAGAGAAAAAAATAAAGCTCAGACTAGAATCTAAAAACTCAGAGAAGTACCTGCATGTGACAATAACATAAGGAAAAAAACACATATTCTCTCTACTTATAGAATTTCTAGGTGAGGAGATTGACATTAATAAAGGTCTCATACACTGAAAAATTACGTGATCCCGAGACACACAGCCCGCAGCCAAAACCTCCGAGAAAGCTTAATCTTCAGAGGCGCAACCTGCATGGGCCCCTGCCAAGGCCCTGGGAGAAAACGCAGCCATGTGTTCACATGGTCATTTTTAAAACATTTTTTTAAAGAAACACATTTTCGCATTACTTTTCTTAAAGGCTGTTTCAAAATTTGCATAAGCTACAGGCCCAGAAAAACTTTCTCTGTGCCTGGTGCAATTAATTCGGCACAGGCAGGCGAGGGCTCAGCCCTTACAGAAGCACATATTGATTGAAGACTTCAGTCCGTTCTCTGGACTCTTAAATTCTGGACATTCTGATCATGGGTTGGAATCTGCTCTTGGTCATAGTCATTCTTATCCCTTAACATGGCACCGAGGCAACGGTATGCAGTTAGGTACATGCTCTAGAGTCAGACAGCCTCTATTAGAGTCCCGGCTCCACCTCCCATTACTGCGTGACCTTGAACCTCAGATTTCTCATACGTTAAGTGGAAATGATAACAGTTACACGGTCATTCTGAGGATTTAGTGAGACGGAACGCTTTACATAGTAAGTGCTACAGAACTGTGCGTCATTGTTAACACCGTTACTATGGACTTGATCTCAGACTTCCGGAGCCTTGGCTTCCATCTCCATGTTGCTTTGCCTAGTCTCACTCAGCCCTCCACTGTGAACATGTTCTTGCCTCAGAATGGTGAACTGATTGTATCATTTCTGCCAGCTGTGTCCAAACCCCAGACTTCGGCGTGTCACTTGAGTTTACAAGGAGCGTCCCTTAGAATGGACATCGACACCTTCTGTCCAGCCCTCCGCTGCAGAGGCTCCAAACCACTCCTGGATTTCCCTTGCCCCTCCCAGTCATGTGCAGCACTGCCCCCACCAAGGAGCAGGTTAACTCTTTGTTTCTGGAAGCATCTTCTTGGACCAAAGCAACAAAAGACAAAACTTACCAAGCAGAAGCTAATTCTAGAACCTTCTCTCCCACTTTCTTGTGAACTCTCTTTCCCCAGTCCAGACCAGACCTCCAGAGCCCCTGTGAAATCTGGTATTTCGGAGTCCCATCCAAGACACTTTCCTGAAGTTTCAACTTGAAGCCTTCTGCTACTATACCCCCAACTCCTGCCAAAATTCCCAACTACTTGTGGTCCAGCTTTATTAGTAGTACATTAGGAAAGAAAACTGATGTGTTAAGATGAGAATTAATGACAGTTCCATTTGCATTTCTATGAGGTTTTCTTTCTTTAAATACATATATTATGTAATAGTTAAAATCTACAGAGAGAAACAAAGAATAATACAGCAAAGATCGATGTACCAGAAGCCAGATTAAGAAGTAAAATATTACCAAAGCTCCCAGTGTATTCCTTCCCCACCGGGTGGTGGCCTCTCCTCCCAGAGGTAACCACATCCTGAATTTGGTGTTGATTATTCCCTTGTACTTCTTTCAATACTTTTTTTACATACTTTTACTATATACAGGCAGGTAGGTATTCCTACAGCAAGTTAAAGAACATACATAGTATTTAATACTTCTATAAAGGGTAAAAACACATCTAGATTTTTTAACCCAAATGAGTCTATGGTGGCCCAAGGAGGAAGATTTGGAAGATATCAGAAGGGAAAAACCAAATACTCAGTGAGTATTCATTTTTACATTTTCAGTTCTAAAATTTCTTTTGGTTCTGTTTTTCATAGTTTTGTCTTTCTTTCGATTTCTTATCTGTTCAATAATTATGACTATCTTTTAAATCCTTGAGCATATTTATAAAAATTTCTTTAAAGTGCTTGTCTGTTAATTGTAAAATCAGAATCATCATATGTTCTATTTTTTGCTTTTTCTCTTGAATACGGATTACACTTTCCTGTTTTATGATTAGTAATTTTTTCAGCACACTAGACATTGTGCACAGTACATTGTAGAGACCAAATTCTGTCATATTATTCTGAAGAGTGCTGGGTGATGGATGAACTGGAGACAGGGCTGGTATCCTGCCTTCTCTCTAGGGAACATTTTCTACAAATAAGCAAATAAACAAAGACACTTCCTAGATGCTGAGAATGTCAGTGGCTATTTATTTGATAGATTGATGAGGCAAAGTAGAGGTACAGTAGATCAGGTCAGATTCCTAGAGAGTCCTGTCAATGTGTGTCTAACTGTTGACCCTGGTAGGAAAATCCAGGTGCCTGTGAAAGGTAAATCTGAGCATTTGGGACTTTATTTTTATATGACAAATAGAAATTCTCCTGCCCACTGCAAAATTTTATTTACTTAATGAGTTATAGAGAAGCTTCCAAGTAGAATTGTACTGGACATTTTACTTTAAAAATATGTCCAATAATGACCATAAAATTTGAGGTGAAAGATAAAACAAGTCTATCAAAGCAATCTATCACAGTTAATATTTTGGTTGTAGAGAGTTTGGCTGATGATGTAGGAAATTATTGAGGAGTATTACTTCCTGCAAGGCAGTCTCTACTTACCAGGAAGATACAAACTGTATTCTTGTGATATTGTTTCCAGGTTACGGTAACAACTAAAGAGATTCCACTGTGAAGACCCAATGTATAATAGAGATGAAAGCAGTACTGTTCTGTTTGAAGTAAATTATGCCCCCAAGAATCTTGTTCACTGACACCCATACCTCAATAAAAGAGGTTTTTGAGTTCCATCTCCGTGAACTAGTAGGTCTCTGGAGGATACAGTCTGCAAACCTGTAGATCAGTGGTTGGCAAACTTTTTTCTGTGAAGGGCCAGAGAGTAAGTACCTTAGGCTTTGTGAACCACATGGTCTCTGCCCCAACTCAGATTTACCACTGTGGCACAAAAGCAGCTATGGACAATACATAAGTGAACAGGTCTGGCTGTGTTCCAATAAATCTTTATTTATAAAGACAGATGGTAGACCAAATTTAGCCCACAGGAAAGAGTTTGCTGATCCCTGTTTCAGATGAAAGAGAAAGGGATCCTTTTTAGAAAGCCTAGGCAACGCCTAGAAGCTCATGCTCTTTTTCAAGGTATGAAAGGTTAGGTGCGTATCCTTTTCATAAAAAATTTAGTGCTGTAGATTATTTTATTGTCATTATTGCTATTATTGATAACATTTGGCCTCATCAGTCTATCAAATAAATAGCCATTAACGTTCTTAGCATCTAGGATGTGTCTTTGTTTATTTGCTTATTTGTAGAAAACGTTCCCTAGAGAAAAGGCAGGGCACCAGCCATGATGAGCAGCAGCTACCACCCTGGCTAGCTGTGTAAACTTGGGCAGACACCTTCATCTCTGAGCCTCCATCATCATCTGTAAAATGGGAATCACAGTATATACTTGACAGGATTGTCGTAAGGATTAAAGAACTTCAGAGTCAGTGCTGAATAAATGATAGGTCCCTTACCTGTCATTTTTATGCTCAAGGATTTAAACGCAAAGGACAAGGATGAATATCTTCTGAAAATGGAATAAAAGGAACAAAATCAAAAACTATAATCTTCCCTAGAAAAGTACTCTAATAATTTCTTCCTAAATATCAGAATTATTTTAAAGTACCCCAAATCTTTCTCTATCAACAGAACATGCATTAGGTGCAGCCTCATACAGTGGGAAAAACTCAAAATTGAGAGAAAAGTTCATATTCTCCCTCTGCCATGTGACTGTGTAAATCTCATCTCTTTGTTCTCACTTTCCTTAATAGCCTCAACTGTCAAAATAAAGGTAGCTAAATTAGTTTGGTGGTTCCCAAACTGTCAGAAAACCACCATCCAAGGTTCTCAAGTCCATGCAAGCATCAGACACTATCCAAATTAAATATTTCCATATGGAGGTAGAAAAAAACTTAATGTTAACAGTGGTCCTAGAATTCAAAAGCATGAGCAATACAGAGTTGGATGGTTCCTCTGGGGCCTGCCAGTTCCAATAGCCCATGTTTCAGGGAAACAGTGCAGGTGTATCACTTCCATGCACATCACACAAATGCAATTGCCAATATTATATTGTTATTTGAGAGCCATTTATTAGCCACACTGAGCTCACACTATGAACACAGACTGGGAATATGGATTCTTTCCTTGGCTTAAAATCGACTGAAGCCAGCTCCACTGTAGGGAAGCATGGTACCTGGATACAACTGATCTTCCCTCCTTGAAGAAATCATGGTACCTGGTGACAAGCTCACACATTACCAAGATGGAGGAACAGATGTGAGACTGGATCTCAAGAGTGGCTGGAATTGCACAGTCATACTCTTCAGCAAACACACAGCTGCTGCTCTAGAACCGAGAGTAAATTATAAAAGATATGAATTGCCATTCTTGTTGCAGCACTTCCATTTTCCTTGGAAGGTGGAAGGAGGGTGAATCACACTCAGCCTGTGTGATTCTGGTGTGGCTGACGCCACACCCTGGTTTCTGGAGAGGACACATCATTCTAGTCTGGCCATTGAGATAGATATTGTTCTGCCACTTTTACTGGAACCACTGATAAAGACTGACTTTCTTTCTATGGATGGGGGTGATAGCTCATGCCTGTAAGTTTAGCACTTTGGGAGGCTGAGGCAGGAGCATCCCTTGAGGCCAGGAGTTTGAAACCAAACTGGGCAATATAACGAGACCCCCATCTGTACAAAAAAAAAATTTTAATTAGCTGAGTGTGGTGGCACACATTTACAGTCCTAGCTACTTGGGAGACTGAGCTAGGAGCATTGCTTGAGCCTGGGAGTTGGTGGTTGCAGTGAGCTGTGATAGCACCACTGCACTCCAGCCTTGGCAACAAAGCAAGAGCCTGTCTCAAAAAAAAATCAAAGGAAGAAAGAAAAGATCATTTGACTCATAGAATAGAAGTCCTATTTGTCACCACCACGATACACACACACAAACCTCTCAATTTACAAAACTGTACAAATTACTGAACACCTGGCCTAAAACTACCCTGGACTTTTCAATTATGAAACCCAACAAATTTCCTTTTTTTATAAGCCATTATGAATTTGATTTATATGACAAAACACCGAAAGAGGCCTGATTGACTCAGAAATGTCTAAGAAAAAGCAAATTATCACATGAGGTTCTGTTAATACACACGCAAACACACACACGCACGTGCATATCCCTTTGTTCAATAATTTCAATTTCTCCCATTACTTGAATCATAAAACAAGGAGTCATCCTTGATTCCTCTCTCACCTCCTTCTAGTCCCCAAATATGCTTACTCAATTGCAAAGTCCCACAGACTCTACCTCTTAAACATCTCTGTAACTTATCTGCTTTTCTCAACCACACAGCCAGTGCCTCTTCAAGGCCCTGCTCCATCCTCAGCAAGATTATTTTGACACCCTCCTAAAGAATCTCTTGCACCAGAGCAGTGTTTTTGAAGCATGAATATCACCAAATCACCAGACTCTCCACTGTCTTCAGTGTAATCCAAATCCTATCGCACCGTGTGTCAGACTGCTGTGTCCAGACCCTGTCCACTATTGTAGCCTTATCTTTTAACAACATCCTTTTTTCCTTTGTCTCTTGGTGCCTCCCTACCACACACACTGTGGTTCCCCGCGCTAAACTACATGTGGTTTCCCAAACAGAACAGATGCTATCAACCCTCCCTGCTTTGCAGAACTCAGTTGAGCCCAACAATCAACATCTCTAGAAAATATACTCTGTTATGTCTGCTCTATCAAAACTCACCATATGCCCACAAGTCACCACACATTGCACTTCCATTAATTACATGGGAATCGTATCAACTGAATTTTGTTCTGTTTTGACACAGCCACTGCTAGGCCAAATCTCTTAATACTATTCCCAAATGGCAGTGTAGATGTTAATCCAGATGGTTAAAGCCAACATAGAAAAAGCAAGAAGAGTTAGAATCTCCCATTTTTCTGGTACCTCCTCTAGAAGATTACATACAACAATAGCCATATTTGTGTCTTCACTTCTAAGTAAGGGGGAGTAATAGTTTTATCCTTCATCCTGAAACAATCAAAAAACAAACACGATATATGAAACAATGGTTTACAAGACACTGGACATCAGGCAACAAAGGACAATAATCCTTGAAGACAGGGAACAAATGAGGTGAGCCTTGTGACTGACCCAGCATCTTTCCTGAAGAGCATTTCCAGGCCACCATGCAGAGAGGAAATCTGTCAGAGGCTGGTAGGATCACTGTGTTGAGAAGACGGGTGAGTCTTAAGAGATCAAGCCAGTGAGCCTTCAAAAGGCAGAGCACCACCAGAGACAGCAACACAGAGATTTCCCAAGGTTCTCTGAGCATTCGGCTGAAACTGATCATCACAGGAAGTCAAAAGGGCCTTAAAAAAGAATGACGTTGAAAAACTAACATCACCTGATTTCAAGCTATATAAAGTTCTGGTAAACAAGACAGGGTGGTATTAGCATAAAAATGAAAATATATCAATGGATCAAAGTAGAATTTAAAAACAGACCCACACATACATGGACAAATGAGTTTAAACAGAGATGCAACGGCAATTCAATGGACAAAGTATCATACTTGCAAAAAATTGTGCTGAAACAGTTGGATATCCATACCTCACACCATACATAAAAATGAGCTCAAAATACATGTAGCACCTAAAACTATAAGCTTAATAAAACGAAAACTATACAATTTCTAGAAGAAAACATAGGAGAAAGCTTTAGTGACTCTGCATTAAGAAGAGAGTTTTTTTGAGAGGCTGAGGTTGGAGGATCCCCTGACACTAGGAGTTCAAGGCTGTAGAGAGCTATGATTATGCCTCTGTACCCTAGCCTGGACAACAGAGCAAGACCTTGTATCAGGAAGGAAGGAAGGAAGGAAGGAAGGAAAGTTTTTACAAACAATATCAAAAGCACATTTCATTTAAAAAAATTGATAAATTGGACTTCATAAAAGCTTAAAACTTTTGCCATTCAACACACACAGTTGAGAATAAAAAGAAAGGCCACACACTCAGAGACAATATTTACAAATTATATTTCTTAAAAGAGACTTGTATTCAGAATGTATAAATAATTCTTAATACTCAATAATCAGAAAATAAACATTTTCAAAAAATAGGAAAAGATTTGAATACTTTACCAAAGAAGGTGTAACAGTGGCAAATAAGCATGAGAAAAATGTTCAGCATTATTAATCGTGAGTTAAATTCAAATCAAAACCTCAGTGAGGTACCACTCTATACCTATTACAGTAGCCAACAGTAAAAAGATTACGCATTCCGATCGTCAGCTAGGATTCAGAGGAACTAGAACTCTCATACACTGCTGATGAGAATGCAAAATGGTGCAACCACTTTGGAAAACAGTTTAGCAGTTTCCTAAAAACTTAAACGTTAACCTACTTTACAATCCAGTCATTCCACCTCAAGGTATTTACCCAAGAGAAATGAAAGCATATATCCATACAAAGACTTGTAGATGAATATTTATAGCAGCTTTACTTGTAATAGCTAAAAACAATGCAAATCCATCAACAGGTGAAGGTTATAGCTACACAATGGAACACTTGGCAACAGAAAGGAATGAACTACTGGTAAATAATTCAACATGGTTAAATCTCAAAATAATTATGGCAAGGGAAGAAGGCAGGCAAAAAAGAGTACCTACTGTTTGATTTCATTTATATGAAATTCTAGAAAATGCAAACTCATCTACAGTGACAGAAAGCAGATGGTCACCTAAGGATGGGGTCAGGGCAGGAGGGAAGGAGTACAAAGGGGCATGAGGAAATTTGGGGGGGCGAGAAGAGGTATGTTCATAATCTTGATTGTGATGGGGGTTTTATAGGCACATGGCTATGTCAAAACTTATCAAATTGTACATTTTGAGTATGGGCTGTTTATGTCTTATTAGTGAAATCACAATAAAGTTTTTTAAAATAATAACCATAGTTATTTCCCTTCCTATACCTACACTCCTTTGTAATATAAGTTTGTAGCTACTACCGTCAAAAGGTAAAAGTCTATTTCTCCATCCTTTGAGTCTGAGATGCCTAATAGAATGTGCTGGAAGTTCTGAGCCGAGGCCTTAAGAGATTTGCACATCCCCCTCCCCCATTGTCTCAGAACACCGTTGCTGCCAGGTGAACAAGCAAGTTTGACGGAGGATGAAAGACACATGGCCCAAAAACTCCTGTTCACCCCTAAACCTCCCAACCCCCACTGACCAACCCCAGAAGCAGAGCACCTTGCTGGCCTGCAGCTGGGGGAGCTGGGCACACAAGGGAACCCAGCAGAGACCTGTGGCCTGCCCAGCTGAAGCCAACTTAGATTTCGGACCCCTGGAATCTCTAACTAAATGATTATTGTTGTAAGCCACTAAATTTGGCGTGGTTTCACATGCAATACTATTTGTGGTAATACGTAAGTGATTTACCTCCCAGCCAGGATCAGAGTCCTCATTGCTTAACTTTGCTTGATCTCAGTGGGACGGCTAGAGATGTATTAGAAACTGCTCACTCTAACAAGTCGGAAACCATTCCACTGAAAACTTTCACTTGTTCGTATACCAAACACGGAGCATCTACTGTGCTCTAGGCACTGTGCTGGACCCAAGGCGAAGCTGTGAGAAAGAGCTGATCCCCCCCCACGGGCAATGAGAGATTATAATCAGACAAAAAACAGAATGACAAGCCTGTAGTCTGTCAAACTTATTCTTTCTTTTTTCCAGGTTAACTTTGTTGTTCTACATTTATGCAAATCAATTAATTTCTCTCTTGTTATGGTCTGAATGTTTATTTCCTCCCAAAATTCCTATGTTGAAATTCCCATGCACCTTCCCCCCCAACATGCTGGTATTAGAAAGTGAGGCATCGTGGGGATGGTTAGGACGCGAGGATGGTGCCCTCATGAATGGGGTTAGTGTCCTTATAAAAGAGGCCCAAGAAAGACCTCATCACCCCTTTCGCCCTGTGAGGACACAGCCTCTATGAACCAGGAAGCAGGCCCTCACCCGATACCAAATCTGCCTCCACCTTGATCTGGGACTTCCCAGCCTCCAGAACTGTGAAAAATAAATTTCTTTTGTTTAAGTCACCCAGACTATGGTATTTTACAATAGCAGTCCAGATAGACTGGACGTCTCTGAACTCAGTAACAATCCCTCCCTGCTCTAAGAAGAGTTAAAGGAAAATGGGATTAACCTCTGTTGAATCAAGACAAAATTCAGGTAGCTTTAGACAAAGACACCAGTCAAAGCAGGAAGTGACCAGGAGCATGGAATGAGAGTGCTTGTGCTAACAATGGCTGAGGAGCAAGACTGCATAGTTTGAGGGCAGATAGTTTGAGAAGCCATAGGATTTGATCGCAAAAAAAAAAAAAAAAAGAACTATTTTCATCAAGTGCGAGTATCATACATTTGCCCTTTGTATCTTTGTTGATTTATTTATTTAATTTTTTTTAGAGATGGGGTCTTGCATGTTGCCCAGGCTGGAGTACACAGTGGTGCAATCATAGCACATTGCAGCCTCAAACTCCTGGGTTCAAGCAATCCTCCTGTCTCAGCCTCATGAGTAGCTGGGACTGCAGGCATGCACCACCATACACTTATATTTTTTTAAAGGTTTAAAAGCAGGGCTTCCAGAATGCTATTTCCACATTGGAGACATTAAGCCAAAAGACAAGCTGAGAGTCAATTGGCACTAAGTGCCCTCCCCCCAACTGGGGAAACGCAGACTTTATAAACTACCCTCAGAGAGGATGGCCCCTCACGACTGGGGTCACTCCACTCCCAGGAGATGGTTTACAAGTGTCACAACAAGAGCAAGTAGCAGAAGTATGAGGTGTTCTTTGCTAATTATATCTTTCTCCAGATCGAGGGCATATTCATTCGATTGCCCTCAGAAATATTTTGATTAGTGAATCAAGAAAATCCGCATTGTAGTGTCCCAAATGTCATCCCAGTTGTTCCTCTATAAAAGAGAGTAGTCGGTCACCTCAAGGGGGAGGGACAGTGGCTGGGTCACGTCCACAGAATTTGATCCTGGATGGATCTATTTTAACATCCTTTCTAATACGGTCTGGATCATCAGCCCAACTCTGATGCCAGAAATACCTAACAGCGGTAGTTACCCACTCAGCCCAGGGCGGAAGAAATAGTACAAGTCGTGGCTCATCAATATTTCATGGCATTTTGAGGAGAACCTAAAAAGGACTTAGTTTTACAACCCTCTTGACTAATGTCTGTCTCTCCGCGGGAGCCTTTCTCTCACTACCTTTAAGAGAACCTATTAATTAATATGCAACTTGGCAAAGAGGAGAACGTCTCCCGAGTCTTAGCCATGTATGGAATTTAGAGACAAAGGGAACAGCATCTGCAGTCCCTGGGGTGCTCTCCGAGTCCCCTGTCCACAGAGACGAGGATGACACGACCCCCAACACACAGGCACTGCTTCCCTCCAGGACACTCCAGGTGACCTGTGCACACCAGGATTCTCCCCAGGGAATTCCCACCAGGTAACGCATCCTTCTTCCAAACTCCATCTTTCCCAGAGTCCCAAGAAACAACCGCCTCCGTAGAGGAAAGTCTCTTTTAAGCTAGTTTCTTTTCTTTAAAAAAGCTTTCTTCTTTTATTATTTTTTCTTTTTTTTTTCTTTTGCTTTGACAGCTTTGTGCCTTTTATCGTTAAAAGCGTAGTATCATTTAAATAAAGATGAAGAGTGACATTTCTAAGAAAACGATTGCTGCTTGGGGACAGCACCACTAATTTTAAAATGTTATCGCTTCAAAGAACACCCTTTTAGCACAGGATGTTAAGCAGCGCGCAGCTTAGCGTGACGACAGCCCATACACCAGCAATTTTCCTTTGGTTCTGAGTCCCCAGAGAGAATCTCGTGCGGGGGAGCAGCCCGGCGGCACGTGCAGCCCTCCCCACCCCAACACAGCCGTCGGGAAGGCACCAAGCCCAGGCCATCCACTTAGGGAACCAAACCGGAGGCTCTCAGTCTCCAAGTACCACTGAAAGGAAAGCAAAGTCTTTTTCTTTTTCTTTTTTTGTTTAAGAACACATTTTCATCACAGGTGTTCCCACCTTCCTGTCCCACTAGACAACAGGCCAATCCCAATAGCCTTGATAGTGGAGCTGAGGCCCAATGAACTTGTGAACCCCTCTGGACATTCTGTCGCTCCAAGGCACCAGGAAGACCTTTCCATTATAGCCTGAATTAGGCCATCATGGTAGATTTAAGAGTCCATAAATCAAAGTCCAAAACAAGCCAGTCATCACCCATTTCACTAGCAGACTATATTAAGTACCTTCCAAATGCATCGGCCTCTGAACCACAGCCAACTGGCAAACACCATTCTATAGGAGAGAAGATCAACTTGGCTCGGGGACAAGAATGCAGAATATTGGGGGCTGGTGGCAGAATGTTCCTTAATTTTAGCCTAATATTGATGTATGACTCAAAAAGCCAGGAGTGGGAGTAACAAAGATGAACTTGCACATAAACAAAAAGAAAAAAGAAAAAAAAATGAAAAAATTATTAGTTATCAACCATATTTTTATTGTTGCATATACTACTTAGAGAAAATCTTCTTGCTGTAGCTTGTCCATTTTGAAGCTAGTAAAATTCAAAAAGGGTTAGGAGTGAGGGGAATTAGAGGGTTTTCCCCCCAAAGCCAGGCACACGCATTTTAAGAGAAGAATCAGTTTGGAAATGCATTCCTGGTACGTTCTTTAGCAATGCCCTATACCAATCAGGAAATTATTGTCGTCATCACATATATTGCCTCTGCTAACAAAACAGGACCCCTTCTTCTCATCTCTCTTCAATTTGAGCTTGTGGTTCTGGGGGAGAGGCCAACATTAAGTCCAGATGCAATACTGGTGGTATAGAAAATAAACGCCGTCTCCAGGACATACAAAATTAAAGTTAGTCCACTAAATCGAAGATCTATATCCAACTATTTTGAAAATTCATCACCATTCCCCCACTATTAAAGAAGTGAAATCCTTTCAGATTTCCTGGAAAGGGCTTGACAAATGAAGATGTGGTGGGTATATGGCCATCCTCTTTAGAAATGGATCATTCAGGGATAAAAATTAATAATACATGCTGTCAAAATCAACGCTGTGAATACAGTTTAATCGCTCACCCTAATAGTGAATGCCATAGTACTCAGCTTGCCCATTTCTCAGTATTAAAAGTGACTTGTTATTTGTCCCATGGAAAAGGTGGACAATTTCAGCGGCATTGGGGAACATTACGTCTGCTCAGGACATCAGCCACTTTCTGCAAATGCTCTTCCACGTAAGGATGTCACTTGAGAATCAGTTACAGTGTTGGCAAAATCAAAAGTCTCCAAAGATGTCTGGATTCACTCTCGAGACCAGTGTCTTTGCAGGCTCAGTTTCACGTGTCAGTTCTAAAGCTCTGTTACACCTCTTTTCTTGAGTCCCACACATTGATTTGGTTGTAGCTCAAATTAAAGAACCAAAATCAGACTCTGTCAGAGCTGGTTGCACATTCTTTCATGTTCTCATACTGAGAACATCTGTCTTCCGCATTAGCCATCAGAAGCAAATATCACCAAAATGAATAGAAGCCTGGTGTCTGCGACTGAGTTGAGCTATTACTCTAAGAAGTTTTTATTTTCTCTGCATTTAGGTCATCTTCTCTGAGGGTAGTAGACTCCTTTCAATTCTAAGGTCATATGCCTAAGAATTTCCAATGAAAAGGGAAACGTGTATCAAAAATCATGACTCAAAATGATGGACTTTCAAAATATCTTGAAATTTTTTTAAAGTGTCAAGTTAAATAACAAGTTGCTGACGTTTTTCACCGTGAAGGAAATGCCTGTCTTTGAAGGCATGAAATACCAAGAAAGCAGGACATAGAAGGAAAGAGACCAGCTGCAACAACTTTGTACAAGCACCTGGATGCAGCCATTCCTGAAGCAGATATGTTCCTGGACCTTTCAGTTATATGAGCAGATAAATTTCCTTTTATACTTAAACATGTTTAGGTTGAGTATCCAGTCATGCAAAATAGATGATTCCTAATAACAGGCAGAATGGGGACTTTTAGGGTCCCTGAAAAGTGTTCTTTATTTTAGCTTTACCCAGGTAGGTACCAGATTTAATATACTTCAACCTCAGAAACTTGATCTTTAAAAGAGGCAATGAACTTTGTGACCAACCTTCTCAGGCTGAAATCTACATTTGTCTGAATTAGTCTATTATCTGGTGGAAAAAAAATTTGTGTAGGCTCTACTGAAGGGGAAAAAATGTATTAATAAAAGAGGAATTAACTACAGGGATGAACCAGTACATGCAGAACCCCACACTCCAGAGGCCCTGAGCTGAGGCCACACCCATGTCCTGGAAGCCAGGTGATTGGGCAGAGTGGCCAAGAGAAGATGGAGGCAGATAACAGGCACCCCCCACACATCTAGGGGATTGCCACTTGGCAGACCCGGGAAGCCTAAATACACCTGTAGGTCCAAGGAATGAGACTGGGCTGGAACCAGAACAAAACTTAATTCAGAAGGACTGAGTCAGAAAGTCGAGGCTGATAACCCCGGGCAGGGTGGGATGCTCACACCTCACACTGCAGGGGCCTCCAGCGGCCCGGCGTGTGGGGCTCAGCCTGGCCAGAAGGCTCGAGGAGGACAAAAGGCAGCACGCCTTTAGGTGTAGAAGAGAGAAGGAAAAAAAAAAGAACAAGAAAGGGGGTCTAGAAAAGGAAAAAAAAGAAGAACAGGAGAAACAATGAATTTCAACCGTTAGGATCAGTGTCTCCGGAAACCCAGACCTGGATTTCAGTTTGGATTCTGCTCCTTCCTTTTCTTTCCTTCCCTTCTTCCCTCCTTCCTTTTCTTCCTCTTCCTTGCTTTCTTCTACTTCCTTCGTCCCTCTCTGTCTCTTTCCTCCTTTTCTTCTTTTCCTCCTCTTCCTCTCTCTCACACTTGTTTTTAACAACTTTATTGAGGTATGTTGTACATATCATAAAATTCATCCATTCCAAATATACAAATGAATGACTTTTACTACCTTAACCAAATAGTGCATCCGTCACCATAAGTCAGATCCAGAACATTTTCATTCCTCCGATGAGAACATTCATGCACATTTACAGTTAATCCTCGTTCCCCTTCTCAGCTTCAGGCAACCCCTCATCTATCTTCTTGCCTGTAAGTTTGCCTTTTCTGGACACGTTACGTAAATGGAATCATACACCACGAGGTCTCCTGTGTCTGGCCCTTTTTGCTCAGCATCGTGTTTTTGAGACTTGTCCGCTGCAAAGCAGATGTCAGTAGTTTGCTACTTCTTATTGCTGAACAGTAATCCCTTGTAGGGATATGAGATGTGTTACCTTAAGCCTCAGTTTCCCCACCTGTAAAATAGGGATAAGGATGATAGAACCAATCTGGTAGCGTGTTGCAATGATAAATGAAATCATGCATATTAAGGGCTTAGTACAGCGGCCGGCACCCAGAACATGCGTAATCAATCTTAAAAAGCTGCAAAGGTAATACAAAGCCAAGCGTTGCTCTTTCAACCTTCCTCATTTCTATGACTTTACAAACATTTCCTTCCTTCTACTCTCTATTCAGTGAAGAAAGGGAAGGTACACTTGTCTGCATTTTTAAGGGAAGAAAAAGGGAACAAAAGCTAAGTGCCTGTCTCGGGCCGCAGGAGAACCTCTGGGCAGAACGAGGAGCGCTTTGGCACAGACAGCTCCTGAGATCCTATAAGTAGCGCTGCCCGACTGTCGAGAGCCTATTGCTCCTAGGAGTATATGAAAGAGGGAGGCAGAATTGAGTCCGTAACGCACAGATTCACTTTTCTAAGAAATGGAATGATAACAACGTAAGAGAAAGCTCTGTAAGTGGGAATAATGGCATGAAATTGAGAAAGGGAGAAATACAAGTGAATTGGAAACTGCCACCCAGATCCTGACATGCATTCAATTGCTGCCGGGTCTTTCCGAGGGAGTTGCGGGTGCAGCCCCACGCCAGCTGTCTGGGCTCAGACAGGACAAAGGAAGGAGGCTGCGCACTGTCGAGAGCATCCTACGGCTTTGGCCACTGATCCAGCCTTGTCTCTCTTCCATGTAGCTAACTCTGAAAATGCACTTTTTAAAGCGCATGACTTTAAATTTTTTATCATTCCTGCCTGCAGACGTATATTAACAAAATAAAGAAATGTGCATAGACAAGTAGATTCTTGGTTTCAAAGCAGTTCTCTGCTGGAGCGTCCGTGGAATGAAGACCCACAGAGACCTGTAGTTGAAGTCTATCAAATGTAGCTGGAACTTTCAGAGGAAGAAACAGCCAGATTATAAAAGGGACGGATTTTATGTATGGGGGACTTTTACATGCTTTGTAAATGCTCCTGAAAGTAGCGAATCTCCAAACCAAAATTTGCATTCCAGTTAAAGCACGGAGTTGGTAGAAAGATTATTAGAAACTGCTATCGGCCCTTTCATTTAATACCCTGGAGGAGGAGGAAGAATAGAAACACACACACACACACCCCCCATTACTTTGCTTGGCAGGGTAGATAAGGACCTCTCATCATTAACTTGGTTTAGGATAAACTAAAGAAAGAATCATCATTTAAAGCCTGTATATTCTTTATATTGCTAAGGACAGAGACTCAACAGATGATTTTTGTTTTGGTCAGAATAAACACGTCACTGAAGTTTCTTTAGACACAAAGGCAGGCCAGGAGCCCCATATGATATTAAGACTTGAAGTTTCATTGCACTATGTAACAAATTAACAAGAATTTTGAGTCTTCTTTTCATGCATGAAGAATAAGCAGTGTAGGGATCCAAGAGTGAGGAAAGAGGCATAAGGGAAGACCATTCTAGGGCAGTGGTCCTCAGCCAGGGGAGATTTTCCCCCACGGGACATTTGGCAGTATCTGGAGACGTGTTTGGTGGGTCACGGCAACTGGGGGGAGGGTGTTGCTGGCATCTCGTAGGCAGAGGCCAGGGTGCTGCCGAACATCCTAGAGCACACAGGAAAGCTCCCCGCAACGAAGAATTATCCTGCCCAAAATGTCAATGACGCCACGATTCAAAACCCTGCTCTGAGGGAGAGAAAGAGGAACTGTCAGTGTCTGAAAAGTCAGAAAGACAACCAGACGTCCCCAGTAAGCAGGGATGGACTGGGAGATATTAACAACGTCTCCTATGGAACTTTAAGAGTTTCGTATGCCTCGAAGAACCAAGATCTCTCTTTGTACTTCCCCTACATTAAAGTCTGTTACACAACAGCCTGTGACAGTGACGGTTTGGAGGATGAAGGAGGAGGAGCTGCTTCCACTAGGTGAGGACAGAGAGAGGGGACAACAAGATGCAATGGCAGAGACCGACGGTGATGTTCGAACAAGAACAGAGAGGACGGCAGCAGGGCAGGCTGACCTATTCTCGCCGCAGAAGCCCTCCCAGCATGTGGCAGGAGGGTTGGAGAGACAGTGGTGCAGACCAGGATGCCTGGAGTAATAAACTCACTTGCTGCCCGGCGATCACAGGGTAGGTCGAATTGCATCTATCCTAAGGTTGACCAGAGCCTAGGCCGTAGCTCTGACCTCTGTCTTCCCTTCATCTCTGTATTCTAGAACCTAGCACACCATTTGTGCATGTAACGCACCTTCACGTCTCTAGGTTGGATTTTTCACTATGACGTGCAGTCATGACAGTTTATTTCTGTTGTTGTCATTTGTTTTCTTTTTTTTAGTAAAAACAAAATTCCACACTTAAAATCAGCCAAAGACATGAGAAATCCTAGAGGGTCACACAGCTCTTTTCTCAACCCTCTCAATTCCCATGCCGAAGTTGTCAAGGACCCACGTATGTCAGACGTGGTGCTTGGCAATTTTGGGTCATCATAACAAGACTATGACACATATGTGACCATTCCCATTTTACTGATGAGAAAGCTGAGGCTTGGAAAGACAAAGAGACTTCCTAAGACAAATTGAAATTGTTTGGCTGGGCACGATGGCTCATGCCTGTAATCTCAGCACTCTGGGAGGCCGAGGCCGGAGAATCACTTGACCTCAGGAGTTCGAGACCTGCCTGAGTAAGAGCAAGAGCAAGACCTCATCTCTACTAAAAACAGAAAAAATTAGCCAGGTATGGTGGCTCACGCCTGCAATCCTAACACTCTGAGAGGCCGAGGCGAGTGGATAGTTTGAGCTCAGGAGTTCGAGACCAGCCTAAGCTAGAGCGAGATCCCGTCTCTACTAAAAAAGAATAGAAAGAAATTAGCAGGACAACTAAAAAAATATATATATATAAAAAATTAGCCAGGCATGGTGGCGCATGCCTGTAGCCCCACCTACTTGGGAGATTAAGGCAAAATGATCGCTTGAACCCAGGAGTTTGAGGTTGCTGTGAGTGAGGCTGACACCATAGCACTCTAGCCCGGGCAACAGAGCAGGATTCTGTCTCAAAAAAAAAAAAAAAAATGTTTGACCCTGGCCTGAAACCTTGATCTCTGACTTTAAGTGTTGAGAAAAGGGTTACAGTGGAAATACTGCAGAGAACAGAGTAGAAATGGACAACAAGCACATAAACATACCTTCAATATTATTAGTTCAAATAAATGGGAATAAAAACAAGACATTTTTAAAATCTATTCCTGGAGGTAAAGAAAAGTAAGGATTAAGGGAGTATAAATTGAAACAGACTTTCAGGAAAGCTATTTAGCAAAAATATAAAGAGTGCTAGTAACATTCCTACCATTTGATCAAGTAATTCCATTTCTATGAACCTATTATAAAGAAATAACATAAATGAGGGCAGAGATTTATGCATATATGTTTATTGTGGGATTATTTATTATAGCAAACAATAAAAATGATAGCATTATTAGGGAAATTAACAAATGTTTTGGTATAGGTATAAAATGGAATTTTATGCAATCACTAAAAATTATTTTACTAAATATTTAATAAAATGGGGAATATGCTTGAAATATCAAAATAGAAGAGCCTGTGCAATGGTATCTTCACAATGATACCAACTTTGTAACAATATCTAAGAAAAATGTAGAAATAAGATATGCTGACATATTAGCATGGCATTTTTTCTTTTAAATATCTTTCTGTATTTTTCGTATTTTCTACAAAATCTATACCTTGCATTTATAGTCATAAACAAAATGAAAGAAACCCAGATGTTGCTGCAAAAAGAATTTCATAAATCTAAGATGATTGGGTTGGGTGAAAGCAAAGCAGACAAGAAATGAAGGCCTTCAACAAAGGAGGGTTTTATTTTGCAAAACGATGCCATGAGAATGAGCCCCCAAAACCAGCACCACCGTGGGGTACCCCAGGCATGTACAAAGGCTCACAGTGCTCCCCCTGAGAGAGGTCAGGACAAACTGAAAGGCATTCAAAGTGCTGAGAAAAGAGCAAAGCTGACCAATAAGAGTGAAATGAGATAGGAGTTAACAAAAGTAGAAGCCAGGCTAATATTGGAGAGTTAAAAAAAAAAAAAAATTCTTAAAACAGAAGAAAGTCATCCTCCCCTTAGAAGGACCAGGTTATGGCAATCTACGGTGATCTTAATCAAAATAAGAAACAGTTTCTTGACATTTCTGCAATAAAGTTCTCCCTACTAATGCACAATGCAAGCAGGCAACTGCACAATAAGCCAACCCTTGAGACACTTGCAGATCCTATGGTCAGAGCATCCTCCCATGGCAATTGTCCCTTTTGCCCTTGCAATAATCCTCTTGAATACATCTCTCCTTACCGAGCCTGGATTTGTTTATGTGACCAGCCCTAGATGATATCTCTCACGCACTCACTCTTTCTGTCTCAATTGCCGTCTCCCTCCACCCCAGCCACATAACCCTCCCTGCTGTTCCCAGGCGTGTTTCCATTCTAGGGTCTTGGCACTCATGAGTCCCTCTACTTGATGCTCCTATGACCTTGTAACTACCTGAGTTACTCCTGCACCTCCTTCCAGTGTTTGCTCACGTGACAGCTCACCAGAAAGACCTCCCCCAATAGCTCTCTATAAAAGAGCAACCCCATCTCTTTCCTGTCTCCCCATCCCTCCCTGTATTTTATCTTTCTTCTTTGTGCATATAACCACCTGACATGCACTTGTTTATCGTCTGTCTCCCAGCACCTAAGATGTAAACTCCGTATCACCAGGGACTTTGCCATTTTGGTACCTTGATGTCTGTGTCTTTAGTGCCTAGAACCTTGACTGAGATGGAACAAGGTCAATTTTCAATAAATATTCAACTGATAAAATGAAATGACTAAATAAAATAAAATGGAAACTACTAATTATATTTATTGACTATTTACTGGGTGTCAGCACTGTGCTATGATTCCCAATCACCACAATTACCTGTCAAGGTAGAGATTATCATCTCCCTGTACAGATGAGGACATTGAGTTGTAAAGATTCACTCAAATGTCCAAATTTTAACAGGTAGAATGTGTTCAGGCTAGGACTCAAATTGACTTCAAATCCTTTATCTTTTTACTGTAACACAGCAGGGCACCTCCTAATCCTTTACACGGTCATTGCTATAACGCAATTGCCCGCAAAGAAAAGCAGAGAGGAGTCCCAAAGCACCACTTCCCTTTGGCACACTTAAAATTGGGAAGAATTTGAAAAGCGTTGTGCTAGAGATGGCATTTGAAAGTCCCCTAGAAAGATGATGCATTTAGACAAACAGGAGGAAGAAAGGCCCTCAACTCCTGTCTGGGACTCACACAGCCTGAATCCTCCTTGCCCACTGCATTTCATTGTTTCTGATCCAATGTACAACTTTCCTTCAGGAGGTGTTCCAACCCGACCTGCTGTTTCATAGAGTCCCAAAAATTATTGAACTAGAAACAGAATAGACTCACTTATTTTTCTCAAGACCAGCCCTAAATATTCAAGGCAAAAACAGCAGGCACTAAATGCTGTTACCATTTCCTTATGTATGCAATGAATTATTAAATCCATCTATACATTTTTTTTGGCTGAAAAATAATTGTCAAACATAATAATGACTTAGCTTTTATCGAGCTAATATGTCTCAGGTACTGTTTTAGGTATGTTACACATGTCAGTGCATGTAATTCTAACCTTATGAGATAGAGATTATGTCCATTTTACCAAGAAGAGACTGAGGTTCAGAGAGGTCCAAGTCATTCAGTTATGAAATGAGGGTGAAAACTCAGGTCCATCTGATTCTAATGCCCTTACTCTGTTAACTGCATTATTTTGCATTTCGAGGCATGAAATTTTTACTAACCAACTTCTTCATGTTTTGCAAACTTAAGTGCCCACACAGAAATGGGGTTCTCCCAGGAAATCAGGTCTCTTCAGTGGAGCATTATTCAACACAATAATTGGTGCATAAAATTGCAGGTGTGTCCCTACTTCATGAATATTGAAAGTAGAAAACAAACAGCAATCAGACAAATTAAGGGCCGCTATTAACTTCTCAAACAAAGTCTGCTTTTTGCAAAAGATTGAAGTCAAATTCCAATGTATTTCATTTTTGCTAATAAAGAATTTATGTCTTGGGAAAATGGTAATCAATTTGCCTGCCAAGGCAGTTTCCTGTTCTAGTAAAATCTATCCATTTCTCAGACTGGGCAAAGGAAACCCTCGGTGCCTACTGATCTGACCACCCTCCCTTATCACAGCTAATTGTCATGGTGGACAATCTGAGCCCATCTGGGTTGATTAGCTTCTCTCCTGAGAATGCACAGGGGAGCCCATGGATTTAGGTAGCCTGTGTTGGGCTTTGGAGTAAGAACACTGTAGTCAGGGCAGTGTGAGCTCATGGCATTCCCACACCATTCACAAACCAATGTTCTTGGAAAGCAAGAACAAAGAGAAATCAACATATGGAAAACAAGAGACGGGAAACAGTGCACAGCAGACACAAGAAGATGTGCCACACAAGGAGCCAGAGTCAGAAAGAGTTGTTAACTGACCTTTAGTGAATGGTAACTTTCCACCTCTGGGAAAGCCTAACTGTATTTCCTGAAATTACGTTCTGTGAGATTTTCCTGGTTTCTTATAGTAAATTTCCCTTTATTTAAGCAGTTTTCAGGGAGTATATTAGTTATCTATTGCTGTGTGATAAATTATCCCAAGATATAGCAGATTAAAACAAAAATACTTATTATCTCACACAGTTTCTTAGGATCAGGAAGGCAGAGTGGTTTAGCTGAGTGGTCCTGACTCAAGGTCTCTCACAAGGTTATGGTCAAGTGTGCTGTTGGCTGGGTCTCCAGTCATTCCAAGGCTTGACTGGGGCTGCAGAAACTACTTCTAAGCTCACTCACATGGTTTTGGCAGGCCTCAGTGCCTTGCTGGTTGCTTCCAAGAAAAGAGGGAGGGAGAGAGAGAGAGAGAATGAGAATGAATGAGAATTCAAGATGAAAACCACAGTCTTTAATAACTTAAGCCTAGAAATGACAAACTATCACTCCTGCTGTGTGCTATTGGCCCCACAGCCCTGGTGCACTACAGAAATGGTCTACATAAAAGAGTGTATAATAGGAGGCAGACATCAGCAGGGACCCTCTTAGTGGATGCCTACTCTAGGGGGGTCTCTGTTTCAAGCCATCAAAGAATCTCAACTAAGACACCAGACACACATAAATGGAGCTAGACTTTCAGCAACATCAGCCATCCAATATCCAGTTAGAAATCCGAATGTAAGTTGAAAGAAGCCCCCAAGCACTAAAGAATCTCAATGAAGCCTTTGCAGTCGACTTACATGGATAGTCAGATCCACTCTTGGACTCTCATCAATTTGTACAAAAAACAAATAGATTAAAGGCAATAAAAGAAGATACTCATTGAATGACTTACAACATTAAAAGGATACAGAAAAATAACCAAGCAGACTTGTTTAGGTCAATTTAGTGTTGAAACAAAAAGCTCAGAAAGTGTATCAGTCATAGAAGGCAAAGTTACATTGGAATAACAAAGAAACAAAAAAATTTAGTGGTTTAAAACAGCTTCCATTGCATGTCCATTGTGCACTAACCACATTCTGCTCATTGTGGTTGTCAGTTTTGTTCCAGGACCAGGGCTAAAGGAGCAACCTTGGTTTGGAATATTCACAGCTGCTGTGGCAAAGGGGGAAAAGGACACAGCAGGGACTTGCATCGCTGAGATGTGCCCGTTTTTTTAAGAGAGTGGATATGAATAATAAAACCAAGACTGATTAGAGTCACAAGTTTTTGGCCCCACCTATATGTGATGCCATTTATACTTTACGAGGGACACAAGATGAGGTTGCAAAGCTACTTGGGAAACCAAATGCTTCCTAGGGATGTGCAGTGCCACATCCAGAGGGTAGAAGGGGCAGTCTAGTACAGTGGTGAGGAATGAGCCCTAGGGCCAGACCACTGGGCTCCTCTCCTGGCTCCACCTTTACCAGCTGTGTGACTGTCAGCAAGTCACTTAGCTGCTGGATCTTGTTCTCCTGTTAGCAGAGGGGGCTGACAGTAATCGTAACCATCTCTTAGAACTGATGAGAGGATGTGACTGGGTGTAGACATGTGAAGTGCTCAGAGCAGGGCCTGGCACAGAACCAGTGTTTGCCGAATGTTAGCTGCTGCCATTGCTTCCTGAGTCTGCCATTCAACATGCAACTTACCTCGCATCCCAGAGCTAGGGTGATCCCCTTCCTCCAGATACAAACGAGAAACAAAAGGATAAAGGTAGAGTGAAGAAGGTTTCTCAGCCGGTAAGAAACATACAAGGAGATGCAAGGGACAGACTGCCATCAGGACAGACTGCCATCGATTCTTCATTCGTACAGAGAAAGTCCAAGTCTTTCTCATATTCTCTAGTACTTTCCCTATTTCACTTCCATTGTAAAAGCTTTCACATTGTTCTTTAATGCTAACAGGATTAATTAACAGAATGCAAAATTCTCAGCCTAGGGTTTAAGGATGTGCACAGCCTGGGGCCAGACTGCCTATTCTGGCCTTGCAGGTAATTATTTCTTACATGTATTAACTGCTTCTTCAGAGACACTGATCTCCTTGACCTTCCCTCAGCTCAAGGTGGGGTTCTGCATCTCCTGTGCCTCTCCTCCTCCCTCCTTCCCTCTTCAATCTTTCCAAATCTCGCTCGTGTTTCAAGGCCCACCTTAGACTCCACCTGCTCCCTGTGGCCTTTGCTGACCATGCACTCGTAAGTGGTTGCTCCTACTTCTGAATTCTGGTATCTCTCTGCCCTACTTATGAATTCATTTGTTCAGTCAGTTCAACTATTATTGGCAACCGATAATTTTTTTTCCATCTGATAAAAAGAAAAAAGTTAGAATTCTACACTATACACAAAAATAAATTCCAGATGGATTAAAAAGCTAACTGGAGTGAATAGGCAATTCTTTAGAGGCAGAAAATAGATTAGTGGTTGCCAGGGGCTAAGGGAGTTGGTGGGAAATGGGAAGTGACTGCTAATGGGTAAGGGATTTCTCTCTGGGATGATGAAAATATTCTAAACTGATTGTGGTGAGGGCTGCACGACCCTATACATATATTAAAACCACTGAATGGTACACTTCAATGGATAAATTGTATGGTATGTGTATTATACCTTTGTTAAATATTTAAAAAGGTATTTTTTAAACTTCTGAAAAAGCTAGCTAGAAATAGTTCATAGAGCTTATACTTATGACTTGGGCATTTTTCTGTGTGGGTTATTGATCAATAAAAAGTTTATTTTTAAAAACATAACTGGATAAAAGGAGACTTATAAAAGTCCCAGGACACGTTACAGGAAAATATTTTTTATAATATTTGGATGGGGAGAACCTTCTACAGTGTGGCAAAGTACCTACGAGCCATAAAAGAAAAAACTGACATGCTACGTTGTACTACCCATACACAACATTAAATTTCCTGTCCAAAAATGACATCATAAAAACTCAAAAGACCAGAATAGTGACTATACATATATGAACATATATATGCACGATGTATAACTATTAAGAATTTATTATTCCTAATATAAAAAGAGCTCTCACAAATCAATAAAAATTTATAAACAATCAAGTGTAAAATAAAATCTGCAAAGACACGAATGAGATTCAAATGGCATCAACCAAGGAAAAAAATGCCTAACTTGCAAGTGATGGGAAGGGTCCCTGCCACATGTCACCCCAGTTCAGTGCCTCATATACGCAGTGTGGTTAATACCTGTTTGTGGAGGCAACATGCTTATTTTGTCTTCCTCAGCTTTTCATCCGCCCTGTGACTTTTTCAATCGAACAGATTTCACATTCTCCGTCTCTTCTTCCACAACAGAAACTATTCCTTTGTTAGAGTTTTATTCAAAATACTTTTTGTGTATGTGTTTTGCATAAAACCATTCTACTTCATATTTATCTTTTTTAATTAAAGATGATTTTTCTATTGATATATAGCTGCTGTCCAAACTAATTCAATTCCCTCCCACACTGCAAATTACAAGTGATCTGCCGAGAACAAGCGGGTAACGTTTCGGTCTGTGGGGAGTGGGAAATATGTGTAGCTAGCATTTCCGTCAGGAATTCTATCCTCGGCGTGACACGCAAAATGATGACGCTTTCAGGAACTTAAAGTAATTACCCCAGGCAAAAAGCAGAATTTCCCATTTGGTAATGAAAATATGAAAGAGTTCTCTGGTCCTACTACATTGGCCTCAGTACCACGTTTCCCTCTTAAATAGCATTGGGAAAAAACGCACAGGTAGGTAGAAGTAAAAGAAAAATCTTAGTCTTGATTAGCCACATGATGGGGTCTTAACAAAGAACTGTGAGGTGAAATATTTTTTTCTCTTGTGCTGAGGAATTTAATGGAAAAAAAAAAATCCTCTCAGAAAATGGATTTCTCACCCTTAATTTCTTCAGCAGCTACTGAGTTTGAGAGAGCCACTGAAGGCAAAAGACTGAATCTCCAACCACCACCCCTCCCCACACCAGAGCCTGCATCCGAAGGTCTGGTTAGAAACCAACTGAACGTCCTGGCAGGCAACACAAATACCACAGGGCAAAGGCCCCTCTGGAAGCTGTTCTGTGTCCACGTAGCACCGTAAACACTGTCACTTAGACTAAAATGCTGGTCTCCCGATTCCTCCCTCTCTTTTTCCTCACCCCCAAACCAGTCATGACTGAGCCCTGCAGAGTTCGCCTCCAAGAAATGCCCCAAACCCCTTCCCACTGTCACTCTTCCCACTAACACAGCTCTGGTTCGAGTCGTCGCCACTCACCACCTGGACTTCTGCAAGGTCTTCTAATGGCTCTCTTTGCTTTCAGGCTGTCCCCGTCAAATCCCTTCTTACTTAGCTCCCCATCCCATCCCATCCCATTCCCAGCCGAAAATGCAGCCAGGGCACTCTAGTCGATAACTACTCGATAACCTCCTGCCGGCAGAGGATCCTACTGGCTAAGGCTCCATCCAAGCTTTGCCAAGGCCATCACTGCCCCCTACCACCTGCACCCCACACCCTTCTCCAGCCACACCTCTCTCCACTGCTTCCTCATCACAAGGGATGCTCCAGGATCCACAAACTGTTCAAGGTACTGGGCACATCACGTCTTGCTAGGCATCCACCGTTGATAGTAGAGAAATCTGTGCCTAGAGCTTAGCACTTCATCTGGCCACATCCTCTTCATCCTTCAAGATTCCCTGAGCCCCCAAACTTTTGCTAAGTCATCCTATCACCCCTGCTCTTACCGTAGTTACAGCACTTACTACGCCATATTGAAACAGCCTGTGTATGTGCCTACTCCCTCTGCTAGAATATTAACTGTATTAACTACTTGGGCAATGGAGTCTATCTTTGTCATCCTTGCATTTTCAACAGATGACAAAAATGTTCCCTAGAAGAGTTGCAATGATTACACAGCAAAAATAACTGGACTGGGCAAATATTCCAGTGTTCTTTCCCTCAGCCAATGTTTGTAAGGCACTTACTTGAGAACAGGGCAGTTCTTCCACCCCAGAAGACAGAGTTCCCCACATCCCTTCAAGGCAGTCCTGTCCTCCAAGAGGCACTTTCCTTTGAAGATTCAATGAGGCCTTATCCATATTACTAATTTTCAAACCTGGAAGCACACTTAGAATTACCTGGAAAGCTTTTAAAAATATTCTTATGCCAAGTCTCAATCCAGGAGCACTGAAATCCCAATCTCCAGGGGTGGTTCTCAGGCTATTTTGAACAGGTTTACCAGGTGATCATAAGGTGAAGTCAGGGCTGAGAAACACAAATCTACATGTAAAGTAAGATTGTGGAGAGCTGGGACAGCTCTCCAGACAGTGCCACCCTTGTCAGCAAGCAAGGCCCATACCCCAGGATACATACTTTGGAGACTCTCAGAAATTTCTGAGCTCCATTCAGATGCCTGGAATTGGTGCAGACCAGCAATGCCAGCCTAGGCAGGGAGATCCAAGCCCAAACTAGGATCCATGTGGACCCCAATAACCCTTCTTGGATTTTCTACCCACATAGGAGGTTGACCAGATGCCCTAAGGAACTATATAAATCACACCTATGGTGTCATCTCAGGGTCTAGGGGCTGGGCCCCCATTCTAGGAGGGAGGAATGGCAAGCTGATCACTCCCAGTGGTTGGCACAATATTTCTTTCATGGGATAGAATAAGATTGGGCCACTAGAATGGTGTTGACATGCTGATTTTGAATATCGCATTCACATCAAACAAAGGATGAGTTCAGGACTCTGGGCTACCCAATGGTCCACTGCCAACTCTCGGGCTCGAGTTTGGTGGGCCTGGTGTGCGTTGGCTTTCCTGACCCCAAGTTCCCACCTTGGGTCCACAGTGTCCGAGAGTGGATAATGGCAGACATCCTACATCCTGAGCACCCCCTACTGCTGGCACCCATGCCAGTCACCCTACTTCTTCCAAAAGCTTTATGCCATTTGCCAGGCAATTTACAGGGAGTGGCTGCACCCATCCTTTCTGAGGGCTGTAGAGACTGTTGTTCCACAAAGACTGGGGGCCTCTCCAACTGACGTCCTCTCTCAACTCTGATTGAAGGAAAGTTGTTATACTCTCCTGGGTCAGTATGAGTTCATGCCAGGCAAGGAACAGACATTCCTTACCTGAATGTGGCCACTCCTTTCAGTGTCCCAGTGGGCCCCTCACCTACCCTCCCCACTGATAGAAGCATGTGGGAGGCCAGAATATGGTCCACATTGAAAGAGATCACATTCAAGGAATGCAGTGTACAACCTAAAGAGTTTAAGCGAAGAGAGTTGGAAGATGTGTTGTTCTATGTTTACACTATAAAATTCTGAATGGTGAATTGAACTTAATTAGAAAATGAAGTATCATTCATATTTTCCTGGATACTCCAGGTAAGACTTACATTTTGGTCATCATTTAGAAAGTACAGTAACAATCTTTCTTAGTCTGTTTTGTGTTGCTATAACAGAATGCCACAGACTGGGTAATTTATAAAGAAAAGAAATTTATTTCTCATAGTTCTGGAGGCTGGAAAGTCCAATATGAAGGTGCCAACATCCGGTGAGAGCTTTCTTGCCACGTCATCATATGTCAGAAGGACAAGAGAGAGTGAGAGAGCAAGAGGGAGCTGAATTTGCTGTGATAATAAGCCCACTATCACAATAACTAACCCATTCATGGATTAATGACCTAATCACCTCCTATGAGGCCCAAACTCCCAACACAGTTGCATTGGGGATTAAGTTTCTAACCCATGAACTTCCGGGGCCACCTTCAAACCATAGCACGATGTAAGCCAGTATCCATGGGCAGCATGATGCATGATGCAGCGTCATGAGAAATGGGACAGCCAGGAGGAAACAAGCAGCGTTGGGGAATGGCAAAGGCCGGAAGGTCCACACTGATTCAACACAAACAGCTTGTGAAGAACCACAGCATGGTGAGTAATGACAACATTGCCGCCTTTTTCTCTCAGTGAGAGCTATGAAATTAGCCAGGAATGGTTCATTGCACAGGAAAGAATATGAAGAAATGGCCTCAGGCATGAACATAAAGAAACTGTGTCTGGATACTGCAAAGAATCTACATGCACTGTTTTGTCAATAAATACGTAAGTATCTCTTTCCTACCCATCATTCTAAATCTTTATCAATATGTCACTATAACGCACATTGAACCCATCACTTTTGTAGTATATATTTTTTGGCCCTGCCCCCAGATTATTCAAAAGGGGAAAAAACACATCTTAGAAAACTTGGATTTGGATACATCCCATTATATTTTGCTTAAATTTCATTTACAATCCCAAAATTTGTCTCTTCCAACTGCCTGAGCTCCAAGGGTTCAGTGGGTGATAAATCGAGGATACATTATTCATTCATCCTTGCATTGCTAGGAGGAGAGAACCTGACACATAGCAGGTGTTCAAATAAATGTTTGCCAATTGAAAAATGGCCTCACTTGTATTCTTGATTTTTGTCTTCAGAGGAATAATAAAGGATATCCCTCTTGATTACATTTATGAAACATTTCTGAATTTTTTTATTTCTCTCTGGAGTATAGACTTTCTGGCTTACAAAGCACCATGAGGTGCATTATCTCATCGTCCACGAAATATTTCCTGAGCCCTACTATGTGTCAGGCTCTGGGGAACATGAATGAAAAGTCACTGCTCTCAAGGAACTGAAAATTGAGTGAAAGAATGAGTCAGACCACCCAATCCCCAAGGCAGGCAGATACCCAATCGCATAGCACACGTGTTCTTCAGACACACCAAGCCTTTTCCTACCTTCCAGCCTCAATGTTTGCTCTCCCCTCTTCCTGGAACATACCACTGCTCCAGATCTTCATGTGGCTGGATCAGGTCTCCTGTCCATTGTCACCTCCTTAGAAACATCTTCCCCGACCACCCATTCAAAAGTAGCTTCCTGTCTTCACTTCCCTACTCTCCATCCTATCACAGTTCTCACTTCTGAGCATTTTTCTAACACTGCTTCATATGTAAACATATATATTTTAACTTGTCTTCTGTCTTTCTTCTATAAGTTCTGGGAACCAAGGACCCTGAGTAGCTGGCTCACTGCTGTACCTCCAGAACCTAAAACAGTGCCTAGCAGATAGTCGATTCTCAGCAAATATTTTTCTGAATGAATAAACAGCAAAGGGTTGCCTGATCAGAGCCACGGGTGTCAAGGCTACATGTGGGTAGAATTTTGGATATCCAGGGGGAATCTGAAGCTAGAACAAGCTGGGAAAGCAGTTATACTCAGCCTTGTGAAGGTATTTGGATATCATGCTACAAGATTTGAACCTGATCACATAAGGGATAGGAAACCCAAAAAATATTTTGGGCAAAAGAATGATAATAAGATCTGTGTTTTAGGAAGATTAATTGGATGGCAATGCTGAGATTGCTTTGGAGGGGAGTTGCAAACTGCATGCAAAGAGTCAAGTTAGAAGCCAGAAATCCAGACGAGAGCAAATAAAGGCAGAGACATTGGAGAGGATGGAGAGAAGACCCCAACTGGGAAACGCCAAGGAAGTGGAAGAACCCATTGACTGCACAGCAAGACATTAAGATGACGGATGCTGACTGCATACATAGTAGATTCTTAGTAAGTATCAATTAAATAAATGAACTTGGCTTGGGTGACTTACTCAGTGGTGACTCATTTGACCAAATTAGAACGTGTAAGAGCATGAGCAGATGGAGGTGGAAGAGACAGTAAGTGCAGCTGTGGGCACATTGTATTTGATCTGCCCACATTACGCCCAAGTGCACAGGTAGAGACATGGGGCTTAGGAGAGATGTTAGGGCTGGAACTATGAACGGACGGCCACCTGCTAAAAATAACTTCTCAAAGGAAGTGAGGGAGGATCGTTGATCATTGGTTACTGGGGCATACTATATGTAAGTAGTTAGAAAAGAGAAGTATGAGGAGGACTGAGAAAGAGTGGTCAGGAAAGGAGAAGCGGGCGCTCATCAGGAGTCAAGTGCTGAAGGGATTAGATCTATTTTATCTTCGGGGAGTTAAAGGCAGGTCCTTTGTCCTTCCTCCATCCCCCAGTGTGAAGGTGAACACTCAGCAGGGCTTGGAGACCTAGGCCAGGCTACACAGGGAGTAGGGAACAGAGGCAGGACTGAAATCCAGGTTCTGCCAGTTCAGAGCCCTTTGACCAAGCATTGCACCTCAGGGTAGGGAGGAGCTGTGTTAAATGTTGTGACTTGAGGGGGTCTCAGGTGGCTGCAACCAAAAAGACACATTTACCTCACTAACTTTCCACGCTGCCTGAAAATTTTTAGCACCAACATCACTCTTTGGGGTAAAAGAATTTTCAGAAGGCTTTTAAAATGACACATTTGCAGGGAGGATTTTAACATATGAACACATTAGCAGTTCTTAACGTGATGTTCTCTCAGGAAAGCCTTGCTCACAGCCCTTTTTCATCAAATTCCAAAGAAGAAATTGACGAGTCATGAAAGAGGCCAGAACATGGGGGGGGGGGAGAGAGAGAAATGTCTTTCGTATGCTGAAAAGTCTCACAACTACCAATTAAATGCACCCCAATCAAAGCAAATGGGGAAACGGGAGGAACGCGGAACTGGAGTGGGACAATGCGGCCAGGACGGTAGCCAGTGGTCTGGATTAGGGTTAGGTTCTACAGGGCCAAACTGGAGCAGGGGACCCTCGTGGGAGGTACCACAGACACTGAGAATCTCAGAGGGCAAGGCAAGTATCATGTTTGCAAGACCAGAGAGGCTGCCCCAAATATCAGAGGACAGGGTGGGATGAGGGTGGGGAGATGAGAGAACCAGGCTGAGATGAGACAGAGTGAGAAGGTCAGGAACAGGCAAAGAAGGCTGGAGGAAAGGCAAGGAGGGCAGAAGGCGGAATGTTCACAAATGAACACGAATATCTACAACTAGTGTTCACGACTTAATGGGTGCTTGGGTTGGTCAGAAGTGGTCCCAGCACCATGACCATCTAACTATGTGACCTTGGAAAAGATACTTTGCCTCTTTGAGTTTCACATTGCTCATCTATAAAAATGATAATTTGATTCAATAATTTTAAGACCTTCTCTGGATCTAAAATTAAAAAAAAATTCTATTTCAAAATGAGAGGTACCCTGTACTTTTAACTCAAACCCCAAAGCAAAATCACACTCAAGATTTTTTTTTAAATCCATTTCTTATCTACATTAAGGAAACTGTCAGATGCTTAAGAAAAGAAATCACCCATTGATTTATTTCTTACCTTCTAAATGGCTATTCCTTTTAGCAAGAATAAAAGTGAAACAAGCCAAGGGATGGAAATGAGAGGGCATTTTAAATCCCTAAATTGAAACAGAAAGGAAGAAAGGTTTAAAGGTAGCATAATAACAGCTTTTCTGTTTTCCCACTAAGAGCTTTTTATCTAAAAGGTTCACCCAGAATGCTAACAAGGCAAAGCTTCAGAAATGCATCAAATGAAACTATTTCCATTTCCAATGGCATTAATCTTCTCTGCAGTTCAGGCAGGATTTAAAGTAACCCTAAGGAATTGGCATCTCCCAGATGCTTTCCAAGCATACCTGTCTAGGCTGTGCCAAAGCAAGGACATCAGCCCAATTCACCCCACAATTCTGCAACAGCCCCATGGACCTCTTCTTGGGCATGTCATCCCCTGATGTCACCTGCCTGCTGCACAGGGCACTAGTCAGTGACCAGTGGATGAGAGCTCTGCTTGTACTGGGAGCAGCTCACCACTGGGGATTTAATTTCCAAGACAATCTATCAATAGGTCATACCATTTATGCTGATAACATCCTCCTATTAAGAAATGAAATATGAAATTTCCCACATAATTAAAAATAGGAAATTAGGTAAATTCTCCCTCCTGCGTGATGTTTTTCTATTAGTTTATTTATTCTGTAGGTTCCAAGTGAGCTAGCTGGCAGCATTTGGAGCCCATCAGTCTATTTTAGTACTAGTCAGTTACATCTTTGACCACTATACGAAAAAGTAGCTCTCTCATGCTTTTAAAATATGAATAAACAAGACCATTTGTAAGCAATGTCTTAAATTCTCCAGGGACCACCTCTCTAGACCAATGTAGCACAAGCAACATCAAATTCTCCTGCTGCTTGCTGAAGATCTTGGGTTAGCACAGCTGTTCGACTTCCTCTGTCTTCTGTCTCCACTCTACCTTGCAGACTTGCTCAAGCTTATACAAGAAAAGCCAGTCACGTAGGGTAAGCAGCTCTGGCACATCATCCAAATCATCTTTAACGTTCTATTTCCAATAGAGCATCTGTAATTTTCAGCCCCCAAATACTTAGTAATTAGACATGCTACTCATCAGGAGGAAAATGACAAAGTTGACATTTCTACTGAAAAGTCACCGGAGCCAAGGAATCTGTCTCCAAATGCATTAATTACAGGAAGATACTTTTGGATGGTGGTTGGTGGTAATCGTTAATACTAAAAATAATGTTTTCTCTCCATCAGTTATGCCAATTCCTCTCAGGTCCCCAGAAATCT
The DNA here is from genome assembly GCA_963575035.1 of Avahi laniger. Taxonomy (NCBI): domain Eukaryota; kingdom Metazoa; phylum Chordata; class Mammalia; order Primates; family Indriidae; genus Avahi; species Avahi laniger. Next base: position 22,323 of record CAUYSK010050317.1, on the reverse strand, counting down.
CATCTTCTCTATAAAGTCTTCTCTGATAATGGGTTTTGCTTTCATCAGATGTAATACAAAGTATACTCATTAAATGTTCAGATGACCCCAAGATTATGGGCTTTACTACATTATGACAGATTCAACGTGGCATTGAGATTGGCTTGGCTGTCAGCGTCACAGCCAGTGCATGGAGGAGCACACACAGCAGAGTCACCAAGGAAGAGGAAACAAACTCGATGTATCTCAGCCACTATGCCCCGCAATGATCAAGAAGGCTTACAGGCTCCGTTCATCCCCAGAAAGTTCCAGTCTTACTCAGAACCAACAAAGTCAGAGCACAGAGGTGAACCAAACATTCCTTTCGTACTCCTTTCTGGTATCCTTCTGGTCAGGACCGGCGAGTCTGCTCACACGAGTGTCCTGAGACCTGTCTCCTGTTTTTATCCTTCAACTTCCTTTCCCTGCTAGTCTCCTCCCAGGGTCATTTGAGTTTTCCCCTGTGTCAAAGGCTCATCTCTCCCTCCTTTCATGCGGTTGCTTCTTTACTCTTAATCAACAAATTGAAGATCTTATATCACATCAACACCCCAACAATGTGCCCTGGCAAGTGCCATCTGGTCTGGGGTGTTCACACCCATTAGAGTAGTATCTATATAGGAAAAAAACTTTCTTTTGTTAATATGTCATCTCTCATTGTATAACTATGATGCATTATTATGCCAAAAGACCCCCTGCCCACCTTGGCTCAAGATAGGAAGGGTGATGGGAGTGTCTTGCCCCGCCACACCCGTGAACCTGGATTAGGGTCTCGAACTGCCACAACCAGTCTCGTGCCTTCGGGCAATGCATTTCTCTCTGGGCCTCAGTTTCCTCATCTATAAAATAATGGCTAAGACTCTCGGATCGCCAGATGCCATCCCAGCACTAATGTTCTCTGAGTCTTGTCCCTACATTGGCCTCTCTCTTCTGCCTTTGACCCCCCTCACTCTCTTCGGCCCTTGAGAGCAGTATTCTCACACTGTCCACTGTGTTAGTATCATCTTCCTAATTTGATCAGAAACTGATTGTCTCATTGCAACTTAGGGGAGGAAGAGATCCCAGCCAAGTTCTAATCAGCCTCAGAAAGGAGGAACGACCAGCCCTCACTCAAAGTTGTTATAATCTATACCCCACACTGTTCCAAAGAGGAATTATGGCAACTTGGCAGGATACTTTTAAAAAACATAAGATAGAATAAATTAGAAGATAGAAAAAAAAAGCAAAGGTGCAACATAAACGGAACCTGAAATACACCCCAAGAAACAATATAACTCCTCTTTGGCAATTTTTTTATTTTAAAACATTTAATAAAAATTGTGTATGTTCAAGGTATGCAACGTGATGACTTGATATATGTATATACTATGTACTGAATACCACAGTCAAATTAATTAACACTTCATTACCACCCATAGTTACTCTGTATGTGTGTGTTGAAAACACTTAAAATCTGCTCTTAACAAGTTTTGAGTAAACAATGCAGCATTATCGACTATCATCACCACGCTGCATTACATTCCCAGAACTTATTTATCCTATAACTGAAAGTTTACGCTTTGACCAGCATCTCCCCATTTCCCCAATCTCCCAACCCCTAACGTTTTTTAGATTGTGAGATCATGCAGTTTTTATTTTTCTTTCTGTATCTGGCTTACTTCACTTAGCTTTATATGCTCCGAGTTCATCTATGCAAATCGCAGGATTCCCTTCTTCTTTATGGCTGGATGACAGTCCATTGTGTATATACGCCACATTTTCTTTATCCATCCATCATCGATGAACACTGGTTGTTTTGATACGTTGGCTATTGTTGAATGATGTTCAATAATCATGGAGGTGCAGACACCACTTCAAGATACTGATTTCATTTCCTTTGGATACATACCCAGAAGTGGGATTGTTAGTTAATAAGATAGTTCTATTTTTTGAGGAATCTCCATACTGTTTTCCATAATGGCTGTACCAATTTACATTCCTACCAACAGTATACAAGGGTTCCCCTTTCTCCACACCCTTATGAACACTTGTTATTTCTTATCTTTTTGATAATAACCATACTAAGAGGAGTGAAGTGATACTTCATTATGGTTTCGGTTTCCACTTCCCTGATGATTAGTGATGTTGACCACCTTTTTATATACTTGTCAGTCATTTGTATAGCTTCTTTGGAAATATGTTTATTCAGATCCTTTGCCTGTTTTGTCAATTGTATTATTTGTCTTTTTGCTATTGAGTTATGTGAATTTCTTATATATTTTGAATATTAACCTCTTATCAGATACATGGTTTGCAAATATTTTCTCTTATTTCATAGGTTGTTTTTTGAATTTTATTATTTCCTTTGCTGTGCAGAAGCTTTTTTTTTTTTTTTTTTTTTTAGAGACAGGGTCTTGCTGTATTTTTCAGGCTGGTCTCAAACTCCTGGCCTCAAGTTGTCCTCCTGCCTTAGCCTCCTGAGTAACTGGGATTACAGGCATGAGCTACTGTGCTCAGCTCCAGAGGCTTCTTAGTTTGATGTAGTTTCACTTGTTAATTTTTGCTTTTGTTGCCTGTGCTTTCATTGTCATATTCAAAACATCACTGTCAAGACTAATGTCAAGAAATTTTTTTCCTATGTTTTTTTTTTGAGGAGTTTTATAGTTTTAGGTTCTTATATTTAAGTTTGTGGTCCATTTAGAGTTAAACCTCTTTGCCAATTCTATGGGTGGGCCACATATTTGGTTCTGAGCTCCCTAGCAGCCAAAGAGAAAAGGGAAACTCCTCTTCCCCTTGAGCCTCTTTCCTCTATTTCACACTGCCTTGTGGCTACACCTAATATAGTGCTCAAAGCTAACAGTCAATCTCTAAAGTGGTATTGATTAATGAGGCTGAAGCTATTCAGTCTTTGTCTAACATTCAGCTCAAGAAGGAAACAGAAATCATAACCTAGAAAGCTGCTCTATTTCCTTATCAGACATGGGAAGAACGAACAATGCTAATCCTTCTTTGCATCCCTGCCAGGGAAAACCATAGAAAACCGTTGGTCCATTGTAATTTTGCCAGGTTTTTCTGTAATGTCTTATTCACTGGCATAAGAATTGAAAGCTGATGGCTGAAGCATGTTTCTCTCTCCATCTCTTTATAATACGAAAGACTCCATGTGTTCTAAAAAGAGTCTTTGATGCATCATTAAATAAACACCTGGCTTTCCAAAAACAAGTACCTTTTCTAAGTAGGCAAGGACTATTTCCAAACAGTTCACACCAAATCATCAGAAAGAACAAGTTCTACCTTCTCCTAAGAGAGCGGCCACTGCCAGGAATGTTATTGGGAGGAGAAATCTGCAGGGGGAGAATTTTTCATGAGTCTAGGAGACAGTGTGGTTCTCTAGAAATCAATCCTTAAGTATCCTTAGATTGAAATACAGTAGTTCCCCCTTATCCATGGAGAATATGTTCCAAGACCCCCAGTGGATGCCCGAAACCTCAGATAGTACCAAACTCAATTGCTGTCAATCAGAACATGTTTCTACTCATGTGTTCCACTTGCAAATTGAATGTCTTTCTATCTTAACTAAGAACTTATCACTCACTGTCATCCGTAACTTTTGCAATCTGAGGAGCAACAGCAAAACTAACACAAATTTCGTTTTCCTTCTCCCAGCTGCACAGATAGAAGGTTTGCTCTTACCGTAGACCTTAGTGATCTCAGCATACAATTTTTGTTTTCTTTCCTAAGTGAAGAACTTTTGCCTTTTCACTTAAAGGGAGCATTTGATGGCTTCTCTTTGGCTTATCAGAATGGCCAGCATCACTACTCTTGTGCTTTGGGGCCATTATTAAGTAAAATAAGGGTGACTTGAACACAAGCACCGCGACGACAGTTGATCTGATAACTGAGATGGTTACTGACGCACAGGCGGGTGGCACACATGGCGTGGCTGCTCCAGACAAAGGCAGGATTCATGTTCTGGGAAGTTTCATCACACTATTCAGATTGGAGATTTAAAACTTATGAATTATTTCTGGAAATTTCCATTTAATATTTTCAGACCACAGTGAATCGTAACTAAAACCATGGAAAGCAAAACCTCAGATAAAGGAGAACTACTGTTATGGCTTATGGTCTCAAAAGTATGTGTGTGTCTCCTGTCTGTCCCCAAATCCCTGTGATCTGGCAAGGGGAAGAAGGGAGAGAGACTGTTTCTCTCTAGTCTTATACCCCCTATTGCAGACACTATAATCTGATGCTGAATGTTGTTTTATAGATCTGCTAACTTCCCTGGAGAAAATCTCTGGATGTTCCCATTAACACAGTAAAAAAAGGCCAGAAAGGGCTATAGATCCCATTACGCTTAAGTTCAGCAAGGGCCAGTTTAGAATTCTTTGTCAAGAGAGTTCCATTTCTACTTCCTGGCCATGTTTCCTTTGTGGCCCAGTTTAATCTCTCCCTGTAAATGAAATATGTTTTCATCAGTTCTCCTCTGGAGCTGCCCTTCTTCTATACAACAATATATTCCGGGTAATGAACCAGGGCTGGTCTTTAATGGGAACTATGACCCGCCCTTCTTTCTTGCATTGTCTACTCAGAAATGCCAATGGCAAGCTATAAGCAAAACCTAAGGGTAGATTATAACTTCCATTATTTCCTGTAATCCTATTAACCTTAAAACTCAAAAAACAATCAATTCTTACCTAATGGTCCTTTAAAAACAGAGCAATTATGAAAATCTTTGGGATGTCTTCCTAGCATTCCAAGGGGAAAGCGCTTTTGTTACATTAAAGCAACAACTCCATTGTTCCTGCTGAAATAATAATTTATATACAATACTGCCAATCACATACTATGGCAAGGCAGGCAGCCTACAATCTTCTACAGTGAGAGCACAGCCGCAGATGTGTGTGTGTGTGCGCGTGTGTTCAAAATCTGTTCACTGTCAATGTCTCTGCAGCCAAGGGAACCGTCTCCCAGACTGACTTCAGCATCCACACATTTATAACTTACCACTGTGACAGCAGAGGCTGTTGGCGCCTTATCCAGTTCCCCTTTATAGGCTGGTGCATTCACCCCCTTCCCACTCTCCAGCTGGGAGTGTTGGCTGCCAATGATTCACAGCTGCCACCTTTCCCTTGAGAATGATCCTCGTCAACTGGAACAACTTTCCCCAGCAATGCCTTGGAGGTTACTCAAGGCAGAATCCTGGGGTGGGGATGGGGGTGGAAGACGACCCAAGCCGAACACTGAACAATATGGGGTATTAAAAGCTGGCCACCCTACCTCCCCTGGGATGTGGCTGGGGTGCTTCTTACGCTCTAGAGTTCCCTGTGCCATCACACTGCACACCCACATCCTCACCCAGTTTTTTCCCAGCCCTCTCCTGCTTTTCTCACTCCTTTAAAGATCGCACCTGAGCACTCACTCAAGAAATCACTTACAAAACAATTCTATCTCTGACTCTGCTTCTAGGAAACCCAACCTAAGACACTAAGTAAGAAGCAAGTCTAAGCACAGGAAATCACACCTGGATGTGAATGACGGTAGCCCCTTCCTTCTGAAGTGCGTGTCTCTTATTTTCATTCCATGGTGCTATTTCAGTATCAAAGAACGGGAGCAACCCTGGACTTCAAAGGCTCGGTCTGTTTGCTGAGGCACATAGCCCAAATCTTACATAACCAGCAGGGATTCTACTCTAAGGAATGATTGCCATGGAAAATGTGCCTTAGGAATGTATGTATTTGCATGAGGTTTTCGGGAAGGTATAACTAATTTCCAAGTAAGGGCAAAGTTCAATCATTCAATTGAGGGTGGGATGGAGTTAAGGTTAGCGCAGATATATTTAACTATTGGGGAAGTTGTATTTAAATTTGATAAAACCTTAAAAAGTCCCTGATGCAAAGTTTTGTACTAAGTACCTTGCATTTGAACAGTTTGTAAAAGTGGATTTCCATGTCTGAATTCTACTTAGGAATATAAAGTGTGTTAATTTTGTAGCAAAGTCTGTAAATAATGTAAGTAAGCACAAGACTATAAGCTCCTTGCACACTGAGGTTGTTTTAGATATATGTCTGAATCCCCTTGAAATGGGTGTCTCCTATTTTTTGTCTGTCCAGAATCTATTCTACCTTCTAGTAGCAGCATCTTCATTGTCTTCTGTAAAGCATCTCCCTCAAGTCTCAGCTTAAGTGGCTCTGGTGGAGTTAGCTCCACCCCTCCGAGCCGAGGGTAACTCAGCTCTAGGAAGAAAGATTTTCATATCCCCTGGTGACAATGGTTGGTTCAGGGATGGGCCCACGAGGCAAGCGTGGCCAATGAGAACATATGAAAGCCAGTCTGAGATTGTTGCTGGAAAAATTGGAAGGAATTTTTTTTTCTTCTAAGTTACTGAAGCTTATAGAATATAGGCCTGCCATGCTGGTGCCATCTTTGCAAAACAAGGAGACACCCTACAGGAAAATAAAGCCAACACAGAAGCAAACAGAACTGAAAGATGAAAAACAAAATTTTTTCCAAACATGATTTCTGGTCTTTCCATCATAAAAGAGCAATAAATTTTTAAAAGTCTAAGTCATTTTGAGTTGGATTTCTGTCAGTTTCAATAAGATGCTACAACTAAGATATAAACCCATGATAGTTATTTCATACATATTTTAGGTATATCATTAAGCAGAATGTTTTTGTACCTTTATTAGCGAGTAGACAAATACTTTTAACCCACAGTGATTATATCTAACTTGACAAATATGTATTGATCGTTTATTCTGAGCCAGATGTAAGACGAAGGTCTTTGAAGGATTCCAAGAAGATTAAGACATGATTTCCCTCCCTTAAAACATCTATAATACTTGTAGATTCAGAGACAAATCCATTAGATTTTAATGGCAGTCTGCTGTACTCATCTGCATTGGAAAAAAACACATGGACATCAATTTGAAAGTTTATGTTGAGAAATGTTTTATTAAAAACCCAATGGAGAAATAGGTGAGTCAAGTTGTTTCCTGGATCTAAACCATAAATGTTGTACCCAGCTATAGATGATGACTCCACTGAGACACAAACATGTATTTTTAAACTTTGGAGACTGGAGAGTAGCTTGAATAGAACCACCAAAAAGAACAGCCTGTCCTGTTGAATGACTCACTTGAGAAACTTCCATTTGTGTGCCATTTCAAAGAAGAATTTTCAGACTGAAAATATGGATTGCCTTTAAAGTAGATATGATATTTGGATAACTTTTGATGAAATATCATGTCATCATGTCATAGATACCATAGCCTCTGTTTTCATCTACCTCTTTGATAAACCTTAAATATAATAGTTTTTCCAAGGTTTGGATAAATTTGTGAGCAATACAGTCATAATGAGTTACTAATAGCAATATCCTACTTTTACATAGCACTTTCCAGTTTATGAAGGCACTTTCAATGCCATATCTCCTCAGAAGTTGGGAGAGTCACTCACTAAATATATCTAAATAGTTTATTATCTTTGTACAGAGTATTATATATTATATTCATTTGTATTGCCTTTTCCAAATTGCTACTACCCTAGGAGAATCTCTCATAATTTATCTCTTGCTTGGATTTTGCAAAAGCCTCATAACTTGTTCCCATTTCTTAGTTTTTATTCTCAATATTCCTTATGCACAATTCCAATCAGATATTATTTCATTGGTGCTCCATGATAAGTGGATAAAATCCAGACATCCTAACTAGTCATGCAATGGTCCATCTTACAGTTTCAATAACAAACCCTACCCGCCCTTCACCCTGACCAGTTAGTTTCACAAAGAGGAAGCTGGTATAATACTAAAAGGGTATATTTGAATAGGAAGATATTAGTAGAAGCACATTCCTGAAGGAAGGAAAGGATAACAGGGGTAAAGGTGACAAGAGTGGGAAGGATCAAAGTGTAACTGGGAAGGTTAAGGAGGTCAATTTGCTGAGAACCAAGCCCCGGAGAAGATGGGGATAGCCACAGAGACTCGTCAGCTTGAACATTCCTCAATTCTATTCAATAGCTCAGGGATATTCATTCTAAACAGTTGACTGCCTCTGGATGGACAAAAATAAAGGAACAGAAAGGAAATAGAAATATCCCTTTAAATACAGAATGACTAGGGCTTTAGCCCTCAAAGACAAAAAAAAAAAGCTAACTCAAAAAGAGGAAGAGCACCTCTCCAGAGCACACAAGTTCATGAGACCAGAGCTCTAGATGGAGCCCAGAGCCAAGTACAATTTTGTCTCTCAAGATTGCAGTCACCTCTTCTGTAAAGCCATAAGGCCAGGCTAGCATGGCACCAATAGTCCACCAGCAATGGCTAGGTTGGTCCCCAGGTTCCAAAATCATTTTAGTCTTACACACTGCGACCGGCCACTAGCTGCTATAGCAGGAGAGAGCAGAAGCACATAGGCATTTTTATATCTAGAAACAGAGAAAACTTTATTTCAAGTCATACATACCTAATGTAACGCAGCAGCAGGTGGCTTGGAGGAACTAAGAAATAACTCCTGTGAAAAGCCCCTGAGAGACGGTGACTATTCGGCTCAGGTGGCTCCACACCCATGCTGGGCTGGCTGTTCCCAAGTACCTGGGGAGCTTGTTAAAAATATACATTTTCAGGACCCCATCTCAGAAATTCAAATTCAGTAAATCTGGAATGATGCTATGAATTTCAAATTTTTAGCAAGCTTCCAGGTGACCTGTGGGCCCAGCCAGCTTTGGTCGAGCAAGCCTACCGTCCAAGTTACCCCAGCAGAGGACAGTGCGCGCTCCCGCTCCCAGGCTCCCGTGCTAACTGGGCTGTGGCTGAGGCTATCAGGTGCCTGCTGTTTATTTTATTGGTTCCTCCACAGCAGGGGATCCAAGTTCTATGCACATTAGAGTCACCTGGGAGTCTTAAAGTTTCAAAGTCCAGGCCACGCCCCCATTCTGATTGAGTCACAGTTGAGTGTAGGGGATAAATCGGGATCAGACACGTGCCAATATTGTTTAAGCTGCTCAGGTGATTCCCACACACAGATAAGTAGCAAGACTCAGCAATTTCCAGCAGCGTCGGCATCACTTGAGACCTTGTTAGGGTTGCAGAATGCTGGGCGCCACCCCAGCAGTGCTGAATTAAGATCTGCATCTTAACAAATCTCCACCTAATGTGTGTCCACCTTCCGGGCTGAAAAGCCCAGTTCTATAGCTGGTCAGCTCTCCATTGGTTTGTGTGTATCAAGGTCAGTTGTGAAGGAGAGGACAGGGAAAAGAAAGGGAACACCCCCTCTCCTCCAGACAGCCAGATTCACCTGAGCAAACCAAAAGGAAATGGTTTTTAAAGACCTAATGACTGTAGGAAGATCCAGCCCATGCCTGGGTTAGCAGCACTTAAGAGACACCACACTGTCATTCTGACATTTCTATTTGGTAACTGTCAATGCTAAAAGAGCCGTCTGTGCCTAAGTGGATTAGTCTGTGGCCAGATCCTCGGCCCAGGAGGCTCAGCCACAGGAGGCACGCACAGAGAACCCCGCAGTCTGAGCGCAGCAGTGCACGCCCCAGACCCTGCTGCCCCGGGTTTTGGGGTCTGTGCCGGATACACCTGTGTGCCAGTGACCCCGACTGCCCAGCGGGCTGAGGATGTGTGAGACACCCTTGCAAACAGCCTGTACTGCTCCCTCCCTGGGGGAGAGAAGAGGGGAGGTTTGCAGAGACCCACAGGCAGCACCTGACTGACGAAATCTGCACACCCGAGCTCAGGAACAAAAGTCCAGAGTAGAATTGTTTCTGCAGTAATTGCCAATTTGTCCATGTCAGAGCGACAGCCGCTTCTAATTCGCCGTGCATAAGCAGCCTGCTCCTGGCGGGAGGTGAAAACACAGCTGAGGCTGCAATTGTTACCAACCCATGAGCAGGTCCCTCCTGGGCCCCCAGGGACGGCTGGTTCTGCAGAACTCCCCGCTTCAGGGTAGCACGATGAGCAAATGAGATTGTCTTTCCAACGCACTTTAGCGTTCCAATGTTATTGTGTTTATTTAGGTCATGTTTTCCGGGGACAAGGAAGGATCCCTGTTTTCTTCCACTCTCTCCTTGCTAGTCAAAAAGGAAATAAGTTTATTAAACACGTTTCTCTCCTCTCTCCTCTTCCCCTTTTGCCCATTCCAGCATCCTTTGTAGATATATGGCCCTGCAGTAGCTGGAAATCCTCTGAAGAATGGTCAAAGCAATCAAGAAAAGCAAGAGAATTGTGCCTAATGGGTCATGCGCTTGTGACAAGTCGGTTGGAAGAGAAAGGGCCAGGCAGAGCAGGTCGGAAGAGCCACAAGGCACCCATCTTCTGCTGCTCTCATCAAGCCCCCCGAGGCCCTACTGAGAGTTAGATCAGTGCTTCCCAGACTTGAGGAGGCAACAGAATCCCCTGAGATTTGTGCTGAGCAAATCCTCAGAGTTTCTGAATTAGTATGTCTGGACTGGCGTGTGAGGATGTACATTTCTAGTAAGTTCCCAGGGGATGCTGGTCTGCTGGTCCAGGGACCACACTTGGAGAACCAGTGAGCCAGGAGAGCCCCAAGAACAGCTGTGGGGTTCAGGATGTGGAGGGGCAGCATCACCAGTAGCTCACCCTCCCTTATTCAGTGAACAGAGTATCTTTATTCCATACTTTGAATAGTTTCTTAAAGATAGAGTCCCAGGAGGAGAATTTATTGACCCAAAGAGAATAAACATCTTTATAGCCCATGATAACTATAACCAAATTGCTTTCAAAAAGATTTGGGCCAATGTCTGATGGCATGTATGAGTCCACCTTTCATTACCAGAACTGAATCTTGGACTTCTTTTTATTCATTTCATAGACTAATAATAACAATAATAATAAAGTTATTTTAAAAACATATCTACTTCTTTGATTACTCTTTAAGGTGGAATATTGTTCCAAGTTTATATTGCCATCTTAACTCGAACATTAAAATTGAGAAGAGGAGAAGAAACTGTCACCTAATTGGGTTTATTGAGAACCCTACTTCCTCAAAGTCTAAAGAAATCAGATCCATGCCCCACGGGCTAAGGAGAAGCATCTGGAAGGTGCCCATCCAAGGATGGGTCCTTGAGATGCCAGGAGGCTGGCTGTCCAGATGACAGAGCAGGAGAGAGACGTGCCGCAGAGGCAAGAGGGGTGGGGCCCTAGTTTCCACTGCTGTCACGGAGCTGACCAGAGTGTCGAAAGACACATGAATTCAGGACCTGCTCTTCAAAGGAGGGTGGAGATCCTTGGAGGAAGCGACTGGACCATGCCCAAGGAGTCAATGGCAGGGCTGTGCGAGCCCAGTTCTCTCGCTCTCCTCCTCCAGATCCTCCTGGATGTCAGTCAGTCAAACTTACTTACGTGACAAGTTATGCAATCAAATACACACATCTTCAGTGTACGGCTCAGTGAATTGTCACATATGTATACACCTACTGACTACCACCCGGATTGAGGTAGACAGTATTTCCTGCACCCTAACAGGCTCCTTTGTGGCCTCCTCAGTCAACACCCCCCAGGGTAACTGCTGTCTGATCTCTAGCCCCACAGACCGGGAGAGCCTGTTAGGAACTTCATCTAAATGAAAGTGCTTGGCTCCTTTCACTCATCATTTTGCTTCATGTGGCAGTAATTCACTCTCTGTCCTTGCTCTGTCGTATTCTGCTGTGTGAACATACTGCGACTTGTCTATGCATCCTCCCGTCAGGGGACTAGCATTGCTCTCAGGTTGGGACCACTATGGATTAAATTGCTGTGAACATCCATGTCCATGCCTTTGTCTATGTGTTTCTTATGTGTCTTTGGGTGGACATATGCACTTGTTTCTCTTAGATATAATCCCAGGAATGGAATCACTGGGTCACTGAATAGGCAGATATTTCACTTTAGTAAATACTGCCAAAGTTTTCCAAAGCGACTGTACCAATTTGCCCTCCCGCAAGAAACACGTAACAGCTGTTTGCCCCATACCCTCACCAGCACGTGCACCCGTCAGTCCTAGCAGCTTTAGACATTCTGGGGGACATGGAGGTATTTCACCGTGCTCAGTGCTCCTTCTAGGTATCTTAGAAATGAATATTCTAGGAAAGAGAATAGCAAAATGTTATTTGTTGGGGGGAAAAAAATCTCTAAGGTATGGTAGAAATAAAACTCCCACGCTTGAAAGCACGAGAAGTGGTCACTGGGTCCCATCTACTTAGATAAGAGGACGTTGCTCAGGAAGGGTGGGTGGGCACTAGACAAATATGGGCATATCACACCAAAGACGGACGATGATGTCCAGTAGGAATGTGATGAATGGTGGGAGAGGCTGGAAATGAAAGAGAAGAGAAATAAGGGAAGAAAAAAAAAAAAAAGAGGAAGGAAGAAACCTCCATCGATCAAGGCTGTAAGACTCTAGGTGCTAAGTAGCTGGGGCTCAGCATTCCAACTGCCCTTAATAGAAACAACCTCTGTTTGCCTTTTGCTTTGCTGCTCAAGGCAGAGTAGAGGTCAGAAACTGTCCCCTTCCCAGGTATAACATACAAATATTTTTTAGTTGCTGACAATCTGGGCTTTCATTTCATTGGTAGTGGGGTGCTTCCCAATTGGCCACTATTATTATGAGAGTAGATGAAGGGACTAGAAGCTGTGGAGAAACAGAGGAGGAGGAAGCTGCCCAGGTGGCAGGGACCCAATCTGGGAGTGTGCTTCAAGACAAAGGCTGCTGCTGCAGAGGTCCTGGGGAGTAGGCAGAGACAACAGCCTCCACCAGGGCACTGTTTGAGTGCTTGGGGGCATTTTTAGGGCAGAGCTTCTTTGGCCGACTGTGCAGTCCTCCAACGCATGGGCATCCCATGGTTCCTACCCAGGGCCAATGAGTCCGGGAGTGGCGTGATGTCTAACTCATGCCAGAAGTCTCCACTCCACATCACCCAGCTGCCCTCCAAAGACACCCCCCTCAACACAACCACAGTAAGGTCACAGGGAGCTGATTAGTTAGTCTCTATATGGGAACTCTGGGTTGAGCAGAGTACACTGGGGTCACCTCAAGCCAGATCAGTGTACAGTGGGCATCTTCATTTTATACATATGTTACTCCACTGAATTATCCAAACCACCCTGTGTGGTAGCTACTATCAGTATACCGTTTCACAGATAAGAAAACTGAGATCGAGGGTTTTGTGTTACATGCCCAAGGTCACAATGCTAGTAAACAAAGATTTCAAAAGTAAACCAGGATTCAAGCCCAAGTACACTCCACCCCAAGATTCACGTCGCCCAAAAGCAAAGAGGGGAGAGCAAAAGGAACAGGACCCTGTTCCTGTCTCAGGCAAACATCCTGTCCACTGTCTCTTCTGTCTTGATATTGGACTGACATGGATGACCAAAAGAATCAATGGAAAGCAGGGTGGAGAAGAGAATGCAGAGAGAAGAAAAATAGCACATTCTTCCCCTTCACTGTTTGTTGTTTTGTCTTATTTTTGGCTTTTGGTTTTTGTGACACTATTAAGTCATATTCCAGGCATTTGCACATGTAGTTGTCCCTCTGCTGAGTCCTTCTCTATTTGTTCCCTAATAGCCCATTTTCTGGACTAACTTGAACTCCTACTAAAGTCTCCACTTACATACACCTCTTCCAGGAAGCCCTGCTGAAGCCCCCAATCCCCACCTACACTTCCACCTGTCGGCCTGAGCTCCCTGCTCAGCTCCTCCATGGCGCCATCTCCCACTTCCACCGAAGCCCTATGATGCAGGGCCCTGACTGGCTCCCCACTGCATGTGCAGTATCTAGCCCAATGCCTGGCACACAGTAGGTGCTCAATAAATACTTGTTAAATGAATAAATGTTAACTTCCCTTGCTTTGAGAAAACCTGTATACAGCTGCTGCTTCAAAGTAGCATATTCTCACTCCCCATCACTTCTGTGCTGTTTGTTCAAAGTTTGGCAGTGTCTGAATTGTAGATGTGGAGCAGGTGCTGATGTGTCTGCTTTTCCAATCTGCTAACAAGCACCCCTGAGCACCCATAGCAAGCAGGAAGGCAGAGGAGAGACAAGCACGATGTCACCTGAGCCCGCACAGGCTCTCCGCCTCTCCCGACCTGATTTTCTCCAGTGTTCGTTCCCCAACCCTATTGCACTAGATTAGAAGAGAACAGAGACTCCTCTATGCACAGCCCTGACTTACAGCCAGGCAGCAGTGAACAGAGATGGAGGCGGACTTTGTCCCCTGCCTTCAAGGACAAGAAGCAGGCAACTTGCTGGAGCGCAGATGCTCCCTAAGCAGCTGGGTTCGTTACTGAAGCCTCAGTTACTCGGATTCAAACTCGGAAGCCCATGCTTTTTGGGCTTGCCTTGGAGACTGATAGTTTTAATTTGATCTGAGTAATTCATATGGTGGCCCAAGTGTCCTTATCAGAGCGGTCACTTGGTAGGGGGTCATAAAATCGAATGCAGGTCTCAGAGACAGGCTATGATGCTGGGGCGGGGTTGTTCTAAGCTCCCGCTGCTGCTAGTTGCAGAGCTCTAAACTCATCTTTGTAGCTTCACTTGAAAACAAAAACATGCAGGAGTCCCTCTGCTTCCAGCTGAAAAGCCAGCTGCCTGGCATTTGAGGGCCTTTATAAGATGACCTGATCTACTTTTTCAATTTGAGTTGTAAGTACTCCCTGGGGTTGGAGCCCACACACCTGCATCCCATTCTCCACACCTTTGTACACCCCTGTTCTCCAACCCCTGCTCCCTCAGCCTGAGCCTAGAATGCCTCACACTCTAGCCACCCACCAAGTTCAGTTTGGGCCCTGTCTCCTCTGGGAATGCTTACCTAATGGCCTCAGCCTGAGAGAGTGCATAATCCTCCCAAACAAGCAAACAACCTGTGCAACATTCAGTTTGTCTCTTAAACACATATCCAGCTAGTAGCACGAAACTGTAGCTTTTACATCTGGTCTCCCCAACAGAATGCAGGATTCCAGCCTCAAATGTCTTTATGTTCCCTTCCAGAGCTTTGAACACAGTAGATATTCAGTAACCCCTGAGAAAAGTCTTTCAATGAGAAGGAACTTTGCAAGTATCCAACTACAGTCTAACCTTTATGTTTTTGACAACTCTGCTAACCAAAACCATAATTAGATACAAACCTAATCTGACCTTAACTATCCCCAGAGTACTGGCCATGACATGTATGTGCACATGTGTTACATTTATCTGAGCATCAGTGGTGTCTAAAATCTGAACACAGAGGCTCTGGCCAGTGTAGCAAAGGCATCTCAGCATTCCTGGATCTTGGAAAACCACCTGTTACTTTTATTTTTCCCATATAAAACCCCTTTACAAAAATTTCTCATGAAATTCATTTGTCTGGCTCCCGTGCACACGTACACGTCAGTAACAAAGCTGACCCAGTTGCGACTTTTGTCTGTGACACCACACACTGCCTGCTGCCCTGTTGCCTCGGAAACACCTGTTGCCATCAGCTCTCTCCCCTACGATATCATATACTGCTACCACAGTAGCATGATTTTCAACCAACCTGTTTCACATGTTGTTGGCTTTTATTATTAACTCAGAGAGACAGGTTAGTTGACATGCATTTAAGTATTTAACATGTATAAAGCTAAACATGTATCTACCTCACAGCTAATCTGGAAGCCATTTAAGATTATCAAGATTTTCCTTGCAATAAATGCTACCAGTAATAGATGTAATGGCTTATTTTTATTTTTTTACCTAGTAACTAACTTTATCTTCATAGGTTCTTAGGAAAAGCCACCATTGTGAAGCCAAACAAAATGCAGATTATGCTTCAGCTTCATCTCTTGCTCACACAAGGCTAATATTTATATTTGTTCATCTTTTGTATTACTACATCTTTTCAAACTTTGAAACATTTTACATAAACACTTATGACTCTACAACATTTTTAAAAAGAAATTAGTATAAAGGGCAAAAAATAAGATGAAACCAGACAGCAAATTGTATTTTAGAGAGAGAGATGCAGCACTATCTCCCATCTCACAAGCTCTTCTACGATGTGACCTTGACACTCCTCTTCCATGAAGAGGTGGCATGCATCCCCCCTGTCCTTGTTGGGTAGGCTTACGGCTCCCTTGTATCCAATAGAGTGTGGCAGAAGGGACCATCCAGCTTTTGACTTACCCAGTGAAATATCTGCACTTAGAGTCCTGAGCTGCTATGTATTCATCAGAAGCTCCCTGAAGCAGCCATGCTGTGAGGAAGCCCAAGCCACAGGGAGAAGCCACATACCAGTGCTTCAGCCAACAGTCCTGATCTTCTTCCCCACCCAAGCACCAGATATGCAAATGAGAGTCCGCGGATTATTCCAGCCTTTACCAGTCTTTTTCAGACTTCCAGTTTTCCCAGTCAACAGCCCAGACATGATAGAACAGATTCAAATCATTCCCACTTTGTGGCCTTCCAAAATTCCTGATCCACAGAGTGTATAAGCTTAAAACATGGAGGTTGTTTTATTCCACTTAATTTGGAGTAATTTGTTCTACAGCAGTAATAACTGGAACACCTAGTAATGGCAATTCACAGACTTGCTTTACACCAAGATTTTCAGCTGTAACCTGTGCGGTAATTAGATTCCTTTGATGTTCTAAGAGGCCTCAGTAAAAACAACCATCCCAGAGCAGCAGAATCACAAAATCACTGTGCTATTCCAGAAGTCAAAAGACAAACTGTCTAATTCCAGCTCTGTCACTAAAGAGATGTCATAACTTGGGAAAAAAATAGCACCTGCTTAATGTTTTATCTTCTACAAACTGCCGTTTACACTTATAATGTCATTTGTTTTCCCCAAGAACCCTGTGAAGTAGAGCGAGCGTTCGTCTCTCTCAACCTCAGTTTCCACACTGTTAAAAACGGGGACAGTGTTCTAGCCGCTTCCTAAGGCTTTTGTGAGACCCCGACGAGATACCGTGACACAAACACACATTTGAACAGCAAAAAGTAATGGTTTGTCAGCTAAAGAGACAGAAACATCAACACAAGGCACTATATACTGATCTTTGTTAAATGTACTTGGCCAGTAGCTACACAAATACACACATTCTAATATAGACTTCATAGACACGCCACCCCAGAATAAACAAACTTGAGTAAAAGCGACTCAAACCTGGGAAACAGAAGCTTCCTCCTCCTGCCAAGTAAGTCACGGAGAGAGCTGGATGCAGTCCGCTCCTCCCCGCTCGATCTGTGAGAGCCCTTCAAGTCGATCACAGGTGGAGGCCCTGGTCTCTTAGGCAACATCACCAAGCTCACCTCAGCTGTGCTGCTGATGTTCTATTTATTCTGTTCCCACCCCTCTTTTCCCTAAGCTCAACTGAGTTTCCAGCTGAAGCTGTTTCCCACCTCAGACACCTGTATCTATTTCTTCTCTGCTAGAGGGCTTTCTTCACCATTACAAGAGCCTGCTCACCAAGAGGCAGATGCAATCCCAAAGTTCTGGAAAGTTGAGCAGTGTGGGAATCCATGGGTGAAAGTCTCAGCCTCCCCCGGGCTCTGGTCAAGCTGGTTGGGTGGTTCTAATGTGCAGCTCCTGGCAGGATGGAGGCCCAGTAACCCATCATCAGCACATCCTTTACTGGCTTTTCTACATGATTCACCTTCCCCCGTGTCAGCTCAGTGGTGCTTCCCAAATGAACTATTGCAGCCAAGTCCTTGTCTTGGAGTCTTCTTTTGGAGTGTTGTGGACTGAACTGTGCCCTCCCAAAATTCATATATTGAAGTCCTAACCCCTAGTAGCTCCGAATGTGACTATATTTGGAACAAGGGCCTTTAAACAGGTGATTAAGTTAAAATGAGGACCTTTTGGGGTGCACCCTAATCCAATCTGATTCATATCCTTGTAGGGGGAGAAAATTTGGAAACACAGGAAAACACCAGGGGTGCACATGCACAGAGGAAAGGCTGTCAGCAAGTCAAGGAGAAAGGTTTCGGGAAAAACCAAACCTGCTAACACCTTGATCTTGGACTTGTAACCTCCAGAACTTGAGAAAATAAATTACTATTGTGTAAGCCACCCGGTCTGTGCCTTTTGCTGTGGCAGCTCTGGCAAACTAATGAAGGGGGGATGCAAAATAAGCCACTATCTCACAGAGTTATTATGAGGAATAAATTAGAAAACACGTCTAGAGTCCCTGGCACACGCTGAGAAACTCTCAATACCTGTCACTTGGGGCTATGAGCACTGTTATTACTAATAACAGTGGCAGTAAGGGTGTCATCATCTGTGCAATAATAATTGCTCTGCTATGATTCTTCAAAGGGCAGTTGTGAAGAACAAAGAAGAAATTAGATGTGGAGAGATGTTAAATGTTCAACATCCACTCACTGTTTCATTCAACAAACTCGCATTAGCACCAACCAGTCCCAGGCGCTGGGCTAGGTGCAGGAACTACAGAGTGCTGCATTGCCCAGTACACGGACACTCATCACACATGGCTCCTTAAATTTAAATTTAAATTATTTAAAATAAAATAAAATTTAGTTCCTCAGTCACAGTGACCACATTTCAAGTGTTCAGGAGCCCCCTGTGCCTAGTGGCTACTGTATTAGATGGCAGAGAGAACATTCCCAAGATTGTAGAAAGTCCTACTGGACAGTCCCAGTAGAGAGGAAAAAAAGAAATTCCTACTCTCAATGAATCTTAATCAATTACAAATGCAATCTGATAATGGTGATATTTCTGGAAAATGTACTCAAAAGCCTATGGCCTGGAAGGTCAGTCTTTGTTTTCGAAGGAAAGGACAGTGATTCCAGACATCCACCTTCTTAGGATAGGCAGGTGCTATTCGAATCACTGCCAATATTAGCAAGGACATTCATTCATGTAACACGATTAAATGCCTCCTCCGTGAACATCACAAAGCTGGTGCAGTGGGCACACAAGCATGGAAAAGTAGCAGCTTCTGGTCTTAAGAAGCTCACGGTTTGTTGCGAGTTAAGAGACTCACAGCTAGCCAAAGCACACACAAGACTGAAAGTAGCACCACCTGAGGAGCTACCATCCTAACAGCAGCTAGCATAGATCGGCCCCTTGGCATGTGCCAAGAGTTTTACACGCATGCTCTTATATTGAAACTTAATCATCACCCTAGTAGGTACCAGCTGTTGTCATTTTACAGAATACGCAACACAAAAATGTGAAAAGGACCGTGCTGCTTTGTATTCTGTCATGAGATGGACAGTCGGGCATGGCCACAAGAGGAGACAGAGGAGAGGCTCAGGAATACAAAGCTAATTAGACTCACAAGTCCTAGAGCCAGGAGATGTAGGCACACCATGCGGACCACAGGGGAAGCACCTTGGTGGACAGGAGACAGAGACAGGAGTAAGGGGCAGATTTAGTCAGAGCCTTCACTGGAGTTTCCACAGGAAAGGCAGGCGGGGAGGGCTAACCAGTTTAAGCTTGGCTAGTTTGAATAATCTGGGGGGCTCTAAACTAGAGAGGGAATTCCTAGTTGCCTGGTGCCTGGCCCAGGGATGATTAAGGCAGAGGACAATTACCCCTCGGGGTATATGGGCCAGACAGAGGAGGTGGGGCTCTGGGTTGATGCATTTGCATGTCACAGGCTAGCTCCAGGCTGAGCAATTTGCTGTCTCTAAGAATTGACTGGCCCCAGGAGGGGCAGTCTCTCTCTGGCCAGAAAGGTTTGTATTTAAGATGTCAAAATATCATAATATATCAAAAATAAATAAATATATGCATACATATACATTTACAGGGTATACACATATACATATACACACACACGCTCAGGGTCAGTAAACCCAGACAGCAGACCCAGGGCATGTGCTCTAAACCCCTAATATTGATAGCTAGGATGGCAATAGTGTGGCTCATGGTTGAACATGAATGGAGCTGAAATCATGGGAGGACCCGCTTGGAAAGATAAGAGTGGGCATCTTCCTCCCGCACAGCTGTCTTAGTCGGGGTTCCCTGCAAAGCAGAGCAAGAGCCAACGCGTAGGGCACAGTGTCTTATGTGCCAGGTGATCTCAGGAAGCAGGTGTGAGGGCGGAAGGAAGATGGAGCAGGTAAGGAGGAAAAGCTCACATCAGGGTGTGTCGCTGAGGTCGCTGCCCTGAGCAACAGGGAATCACACACACAGGACGTCCCCGACAGCTGTCCACCTCAAAGACAGCGGCCTTTATTTATCCACCCACATTTATTCACCAGCTACCAGCCCCAGTGGCTAAGGGTTCTCCCAGAGTGTTAACCTCACTCGCCCCAGTCCGCACCGCACAGCCACACGAACTCCTGTGACCCCCGCGAGGGCCTGGGGCAGAAGGCTGGAAGACTCTCTTCCAGGCTTGCACACCGAGCTGAGAAGCTAGCGGCACAGGGTGAGTCTAGAAGCGTCCACGGCAGCCGCAGCTGACTCAGAGGAGGCTGAGGGGAAGCGGCAGTTGCAGGCATCAGAGGCGTCTGCTGTATCCCTCCGACGTCTCCTCTGAGGAATTGTTTGACTGATTTTCACCAAGCACAGTTTTCTGACCTAGGCCTCAGGGATGCCCCGCCCAAAACAGGACACCAGCTCTATCCTCATGGAGATTACAGTCCAGTGTAAATTTGTTTTCGACCAGTTTTTAAACAGGAATCTTCCCAGGGTCCATCAAAGGTGCTAACCCCTGCACTGGAGAACCACCCGCTGCTGCACAAGCCACGGGGTTCCTGGTCACGCTACTCACCGCTGTCCCAGGAACCGGCTGTGTCCCCACAGCTCCTAAGCATTTTTCTCCTAAACTTCAGTTGGCAGAATTTCATTACTGTAACCTTGTTCCAGCTACCAGAAAACATCATGCATTTTCCACTGGGCCCGGAGCATTACTGAGGAAGAAATGAACAGCATGAAAGAGGAGAGAGAAACCCGCAGAAACAATACCGTCAGGATTATCTGTTCCGGAGCCGGGCTGCGCACACTGTCGCTTTATCTTTGTGCATATTTACTCAGGGCCTTTCGATTCTACTTTGAGTTCCAAAGTTTGAAGTTTTCTTGAGAAAAGAGGAAAGAAAATGAGAAAATCCACTTCATTAAAGTCTGAAGTTTTCACTTAAAGTTTGGTAACTTCTTCAAATCACTGAAATCCGGGGGTAGATTTCTCGTGTAAAATAATAATAAAGGAGACGGATGCTCTAAAGAAGGCATGAAAATTAAAGCCAAATTAGAATCCAACTTACTTTGAAGCAGAGCAACTTTAAAATCTATTTCCAGAGAAAGCTGTGACTGGAAGCATTTTGTGGAAGGCAATTGGTGACCAGTGAAATACAAGCAGGTATGGTGTGGAGTGTCCCTCAGTGGTCTTATTGTGAAAAAAGACACGTCCACACTAGAGAATTTCTGGTCTTCGTTATGTCGATCTCTCCCGCTCCCATTCCCATACCATTAGCCTGGCCAAATCCTCAATTCAGAGATTTGTGCTAAAGAGACAAGTGTGTAGAGTAGCTCTATTTCCAATCAGCTCGTTAGGTTCTATTGTCAAAACTGTCAACCTGAGACATGGCATTGCAATACAGGCCATTAACCACAATGGGAGGTAACCAAGGGGGTGGATGGATCCCTGAAGCCCGTTTGAAATACTACAAAGACGTATGTCTTATGGTCAGGTCAGGAGCATGGCAGCTTGTCTCCTTCACGGGTATGAATGACAGAGTCGAGTCGGGTCTATCTGGGTGTGAGCCTCTGAGAGGCTGTCCTGTAGTCTAGAAACCTGTAGGCACAAGGCAAAGACAACCTCGTGCCACAAGACAAAAGCCACATCCATATCTATAAGGGCTGCCTAATTCTTTCGTTAGTGGACATTGTTGACATAATAATCATTAGTTAGCTCTTCAATTCAAAAAATTGAATCTTTTTCTGATCTTTCTTTTTCCATATGCCTCACTTGAAATCTGGCCCCATATACTTTCCTCTAATCATTAAACCATTTTTCATGGCAGGAAGATTTACTCCTGAGAAGTAGCATAAGATAGCAATATATCTGGCTGGGCGCGGTGGCTCACGCCTGTAATCCTAGCACTCTGGGAGGCCAAGGTGGGTGCATCGCTCAAGGTCAGGAGTTCGAGACCAGCCTGAGCAAGAGCGAGACCTCCGTCTCTACTAAAAATGGAAAGAAATTATCTGGACAACTAAAAATATATATATAGAAAAAATTAGCTGGGCATGGTGGCACATGCCTGTAGTCCCAGCTACTCGGGAGGCTGAGGCAGGAGGATTGCTTGAGCCCAGGAGTTTGAGGTTGCTGTGAGCTAGGCTGACGCCACGGCACTCTAGCCAGGGCAACAGAGCCAGACTCTGTCTCAAAAAAAAAAA
>CAUYSK010050316.1:0-15976 GCA_963575035.1 Avahi laniger | reverse complement strand
TTGTCTGGTTCCAGTTCTAAGTAGGAATGCTTTCAATTTTTCCCCATTCAGTATGATGTTGGCTGTGGGTTTGTCATATATGGCTTGTATTATTTTTAGGTAAGCTCCATCTATGCCTAATTTGTTAAGTGTTCTTATTATAAATGGGTGTTGACTATTGTCGAATGCTTTTTCTGCATCTAATGAGAGAATCATATGGTCTTTGTTTTTGCTTCTATTCATGTGGCAAATTACATTTATAGATTTGCATATGTTGACCCATCCCCGCATCTCTGGGAAGAAGCCCACTTGGTGTGATGGATTATTTGTTGATGAGCACCTGAATTCCGTTTTCTAGGATTTGGTTGAGAATTTTTGCATCTATATTCATAAGAGATATTGGTCTGTAGTTTGTTGCACCCTTTCCTGGTTTTGGTATCAGGTTAATGTTGCCTTCATAAAATGTGTTAGAGAGGATTCCTTCCTTTTTGATGTTTTGGAATAATGTCTTCAGGATAGGCAGCAGTTCGTCTTTGTAGGTCTGATAAAATTTGGTTGTGAAACCATCTGGTCCAGGACTTTTCTTTTTAGGAAGGTTTTTTTATTCCTGTTTCAATTTCAGTACTTGATATTGGTCTGTTCAGGAATTCTATTTCTTCCTGATTGAGGCTGTTTGTTTCTAAGAATTTGTCCATTTCCTCCACATTTTCCAGTTTATGTGCTTAGAGGTTTTTACAGTATTCATAAATGATATTTTGTATTTCCATGGCATCGGTTGTAATGTCTCCTTTTTCATTGCTGATGGAGCTTATTACAGTTCTTTCTTTTCTGCTTCTTGTTAAACAAAATTGACACACCTTTGGCTAGATTATTTTTTCAAGGAACCAACTTTTTCTTTTATTAATCTTCCATATAGTTTTTTTGTTATCAATTTCTTTTAGTTTTGCTCTGATCTTTGTTATTTTTTTTCTTCTGCTTAGTTTGGAGTTGTTTTGCTCATCCTCTCCCAGTTCTTTCAGATGTCTCATTAGATTATTTGGGATCCTTCTGTCCTTTGGATGTAGGAAATTATGTATTTAAACTTTCAGGACTGCTTTAGCTGTGTCTCACAGATTCTGATAACTTGTGCCTTTGTCATTTAGTTCAAAGAATCTTTAGATTTTCATCTTGATTTCCTCCTTAATGAAATAATTGTTCAACAGAAAGTTGTTTAGTTTCCATGACTTTGTGTAGAGATGAGAGTTTCTGTTGGAGTTGATTTCTAATTTTATTCCACTGTGGTCTGAGAAGATGTAGGGTATACTTTCTGTTTTTTTAAATTTTTTGAGACACGCTTTGTGGCCTAGGATATGGTCAGTCTTAGAGAATGTCCCATGAGCTGATGAGAAAAACATATACTCAGTGATTTTGGGATAGAATATTCTGTAAATGTCCGTCAGGCCCATTTGTTCTAGAGTTTTGTTTAAGTTCATTTTTTCTCTGTTAATTTTCTGTTTGGAGGATCTGTCAGAGGGGTTTTGAAGTGTCCAGCTATTATGGTATTGCTGTTTATCATTTTGTTTAGATCAGGTAGGATTTGCTTTATGAATCTGGGTGCACCTGAGTTAAGTGTATAAATAAGTGTATAAGTAAGTGTATAAATATTTAGAATTGTCATGTTTTCTTGAACTGTACACTTCACCATTATATAATGACTCTTAGTCTTCAAATCAACCAAATAATGAAAGACAAAGTTATCTGAAATCAGAACCTCCAAGCCAGCTTTCTTTTGGCTTCCGTTTGCTTGAAATATTGTTTTCCATTCACCTTGAGTTTAAATGCATCCTTGTGGGTTAGATGTGTTTCCTGAAGACAGCAGATACTTAGATTGTGTATATTTATCCATTTGGCCAGCCTATGTATATTTAGTGGGCAGTTCAAACCATTCATTGACAGAATTGATAAGTGGGGTAGATTTCTGTTCATCCTGTTGGATTGAACTTTGTTGCTTTGTTTTCTCTCCTGAGTCATTGTGGCCTTTGACCTTTACATTTTGGTTGATTCCTAAGTGTTTATTATGATGATCTATGTGTAACACTGTTTTGAGTACTTCCTGGAGGGCAGGTCTTGTCTTGCTGAATTTCCTCAGTCTTTGCTTATCTGAGAATGTCTTTATTTCTCCTTCATATACAAAACTTAGTTTTGCAGGATACAAAATTCTAGGCTGGGCATTATTCTCTTTGAGAAGAGTGAGAATGGGGCCCCAGTCTCTTCTTGCTTGTAAGATTTCAGTTGAGCAGTCTGCTGGATGGGTTTTCCTTTGTAGGTTACCTGCTTCTTTCACCTTACAGCTCATAGGAGGGCCTCTTATTTTGGTCAGTCTCATGACCATGTGTTGTGCTATCTTCCAATTTGCAATGAATCTCCAAGGAGTCCTTTGAGCTTCTTATACCTGGATATGTAGATTTTTAGCAAGGCCTGGGAAATTTCCTCTATTATATCCTTGAGTAGCTTATGCAACTCTTGGGTATTTTCTTCTTCACCCTCAGGGATTTCTTTGATTCTCACGTTAGGCTTCTTCACATAATCCCACATTTCTTGTAGACTTTGCTCTTTTTTATTTCTCTGCTCTCTGTGACTGATTTATTTAATTGAAAGGTATTATCTTCAATCCCTGAGATTCTTTCTTCTGTTGGATCTACCCTGTTCTTGAGGCCTTCCACTGTGTTTTGTAATTCCTTGAATAAATTCTTCATTTCCAATTCAGTTTGATTTTTCTTTAATATTCAATTTATTTAGTGAATTTTTCTTCCAAGTCCTGGATTTGTGTGTGTGTGTGTGTGGTTTCTTTGTGTTGGTTATCCATTTTTTCTTGCATATCATTGAGTTTTCTTATAATCCATGTTTGAAATTCTTCTTTTGTCTTTTTAGTGTTCTGAATGTGGTTAATGTCCATTGCTAGAGAGCTGGTGTTCCCCTTTGGAGGTGTGCTTTCTATTTAATTCTTCCAGAGTTCTTTTGCTGATTCCTTCCCATCTGGCTCAGCTGTTGTTTCTTATCTTTCAATTTTCCTTTGGATAATGACATGCCCTGTTTAGTGTCTGAGCCAGTAGGTGGTATGTGGGGGTGAGATTTGACCAGACCCTTTATGATGAGTCAGTAGCTACAGTAAAAGAGTATGCAGAATGACCTCCCTTTCAGTAGGTGGTGCTTGCTGGGAGGAGCAGGCTGCAATGTTGTTTTTGGGTCCTCTAATCAGCTCTAGTTCCTCTGGAGAGGCTCTCTAATGTTCCGGTGGTGGGTGGGCCCTTGGGACTCCAGGTGTGTGTTTATTCTCCACCTCAGTGGGGGCAGGTCGGGGAGTGAATCTGGGCAGAGTTGTGTTGGGTGAGCCTACCCTCAAGCTCCACAACAGGGGTCGAATATCTGTTCTCTGCTTCTGGGCAAAGGTGCCAGGGAGAGGCTGAAATGGCCCCACTCAGCCAAAAAGTCTGCGTGTGGATGTAGGGCTGCCTGAGACCTGCAGTATTGAGCAGGCCTCACTTCTTTCTACCCTCCCCTATTCCATGGTTTCTCCCAGGCCTCTGCCAGCAGGCAGGACCTCAAGCCAGCAGATCTCCCATCGCTGTGATGTGGGCAGGATAGCATCCCAGGCTGGGCTCACGGCCTTCCCATGAGAGGAGGCTTGCCCCTCAAGCATGCTGATCTTCCCCTGAAGGCACACAGACCTCAGTAGGCTCAGTCACAAATATCCCTTCTGCACCCTGTAGCAATACGATCGTGACCTGGATGTATGGGATCTGGTCTGCAGGCCTGTCCCCTGGGCCCTGGAGATCAATCCCTGACCCTGCCAGGGAGAGGAATGCTGGTCTCAAGTCACCCACAGGGTGCCCAAGATTCATAGATGCCTCCCCACTCTCCTGAAGACCCCAGGCAAGCAGCACCTGGGAGGGCTGGCAGGTAGGGAGCTCACAGTCTGAGTACCCCTCAGTCTGTCGTAGGGCTCCATAAGGAAAGGTACCATTCCCTGAAGATGCCTCTGGGTGGTGGCTAAATTGTCTCTCTTGGCAGCCACGGATAGGGAAGGGGAGAAGGAAGTAATATGGTGCCTGCCGATCTGCTTGGGTCTTTGGGCCAAGAGGTGACCTGAGGGAACTGGGAGCCTGGTGCCCTGTTGGCAAGAGGCTCACTGGCAGTGGCAGTCTCTGGGCTGATGTTGGCAGGTCTTTCCAACCACTCAGGAGCCTAGCAGCAGTCTGAGATGCAAGGGAGGGGAAATTTAATTGCTCTACCTAACTTTGTCACTTGTCTCCAAGCCTCTTGGGGCCTTTCTCCTTCCAGTTCTCCTCCACAACTTCTTCCCATGTACCCTTCCTTCTGACCCTCATCTTATCTATGTTTGTCTGCCTGTTTATTTTTTTTTTCCCACTTTCTTCTAAATTCTGTCTTTCTTGCAGAGACACTCTGGCTGGAGGTTTTTCTCCTAAAAATCTTTTTATTTCCTTTGTGATATGTTGTTTGGTCCATTAGTTACTTGAAAGTATGTGTGTAGTTAAATTGCAATTGCCTAAGAACATTCTATTTATCTTTCTGTTATTGACTTCTAGTTTTATTCCATTGCGTTCAGAAAACATTCTGTTTGACTTCAATTATTTTAAATGTACTGAGTCTAGTTTTCTTGGCACACTATATGATCTTTGTAAGTGTCCCAAGTGCACCTTCAAATAATGTGTATTTGGCTGTTGTTAAGTGAAGTTTTCTATAAAAGGTCAAGTTGTTTTTTGTCTACTGGGTCTATCTAATACTCAAAGGATAACAGTTTAAAATCTGTACTCTAGTTATAGATTTCTATATTTCTTTCAATTCTGTTACTTCTTACTGAGTTTTTGAAACTCCTTTATTATTAATAGATGCATGTACCTTAATGAAATGATCCCTTTATCATTATGAAATAATGTTCTCTTTCATAATTCTTACATTGGAATCTACTTAGTCTGATATCAATATAGTTACTCCAGCTTCTCTTTGAGTGTTTTAATGTTATATCCTTTCAATTCTTTTAACTTCTTTGAATCTTTAATATTTAGGGTATTTCTTTTAGATAAAATAAAAGGCAGCGATTTTTCAGGTTTCATTTTAAAAAACCTGATTTATTCTGAGTGTTTATTTTACTTCTTGCTTAACTTTATTAAAATTTATGTACCATAAATTAACCAATTTTAAGTGTACAATTCAATGAATCTTAGTAAATTTATAATATTCTTCATCATGCCCATTTATACTTAATCCTCATGCCCAGCCCAAGGTAACCACTAATATACTATACTTTCCATCTTTATAGATTTTCCTTTTCTGGGCATTTCATATAAATTGAAAATAGGTTGGTTTTTTGTGTCTGGCTTTTTTCATTTAGCTTAATGATTTTGAAGTTCATCCATGATGGATCATGTATCAACATTTCATTTTTTTTCTTGTTGATTAGAATCCCATTTTATGGATATACCACTTGTGCATAAGCATCTACAAATTGATGGACATGTTGGGTCATTTAGATTTATAGCTACTGTGAATATAAACATTTAATTTCAAATTTCTGTGTGGATTATATTTTCATTTTTCTTGGATACACTTAGGAGTGGCATTGCTAGTTCCTATTCTAAAATTCTGTTAAATGTTTTTAAAAACTGCTAAACTGTTTTCCAAAGTGGCTGTTTTATTTTACATTCATACTAGCAATTTCTAAAGTTTCACATTTCTCCAAATTCTTGTCAATATTTAGTCATTTCTTTAATTATAGTCATTCTAGTGAGGTAAGGTACCTCATTGAGATGCAATGGATTTACATTTCCCTAATGATATAAAGTACCTTTTCATGTGCTTATGGGCCATATCTTCTTCCATGAACTGTCTACTCAAATTTTTGCCCATTTTTTTAGTTGGGTTGTCTTCTTATTATTGAATTATAAGATTTCCATTTACTTTTATTGATGTATTAATAATTGAGTATAAATCTACTTCCTTGAGATTTTTTTGTTTTCCTCATTTGTTCTTTGTTCTCTTTTTCCTATCCTGCCTTCTGTTGCATTGAGTTTTTTTAATTCCGTTGTAAACTTCGCCATTGGTATATTAGCTATAACTCTGTTTTATGTGGTTGTTCCAGAGGTTACATCTTTAACTGATCACATTCTAACTTCAAATGATATTATATCACTCCATATATAGTATAAGAACCCTGTAATAGTATACTTTCATTTTCCCCTCCCTAGCTTTGTGCTATTATTGTCATACACTTTGTGCTTACAAACACCCAAAATACAGCTATTTTAAGTAGTCAACTGCTTTTTAAATGGATTAAAAAATGAGATAAATTAATTTTATATTTACCTACATATGTATCATTTCCAATGCTATTTCTTTGTACAGATCCATATTTCCATCCTATGTTTTTTTATTCCTGCCTGAAGAGCTCCCTTTAATATTTCTTGATGTGCTGGTTTACTGGTGATGAATTGTCTCAGCTTTGTTTACCTAAAAAAGTCTCATTTTTAATTTAAAAAATCCTTAATGTTGAAATGAACTATAAAATTAAAAGTAATAGAATTGCCATGTAATTCTAGGTTGAGAATTTTTTTTTAGTCACTCCCATATCTTGTGTCTTACAGTTTTTAATGGTAATTCTATTGTTATTCTTATCTTTGTATATAATGTCTTTTTATGTCTAGTTTCTTTTATTGATAAGATTTTACTTTACCCCTGATTATTAATGATTTGCTTATAATGTCACTTGATGTGGCTCTTTATGTTTCCTCTACTTGGGTTCATTGACCTTCTTGGATTTGTGAGTTTATTGCTTCAGCAAATTTGAAATATTTTTAAACCATTATTTTCTTTCTGCTTCCTTACCCTTTTCTTCTTCCTCTCTCATCTTCTTCTGGGACTCTAGTTATGCTTAAATTATACTATTTGCTTATTATGTTCCCATAGCTTATTGAGGCTCTGTTAATTTCTCATTTTTTTATGTGCTTCATTTTGGATTTTATCTTTTGCTATGCCATCACGTTCACCGATTTTTTTTTGAAGAATTTAAGCTGCTATCAATCCCATCCAACATATTTTCACTTTAAAAAAGACCAAAATGGGTATTTAAAAAATAAGGAATGTATTTAAAGTCCTTGAATTCTACTTTATAGTGTTCAATTTTTTTGTATCATGGAATACATTTTAAATAGCTGTTTAATTATCCTTGTTGTCTACTTTCATCATCTCTGGCATTTCTGTGTCTGTTTTCATTATTTTTTTCTCCTGGTTGTCATATTATCATTTATCTTTGCATGCCTGGTAATTTTTTATTACATACAAAACATTGTGACTAGTGTGTTTTGGGATGTTGCTGGATTTTTCTGTATTTTAAAAAATATTGTTTTACTTTATTCTGCCCATGCAGTTAAATTAATTTGATCCTCTCTAAGTATGCTTTTACATTTTATCAGGACAGATCTAGACCTGCCTTTTTATTTTAGCCCCACTACTAAAACACTTAATAAGAATTCTTCTAAAAGTTCCACATATTAAAAGGTCTTTCCACTCTGGCTACTAGAAATATGAATTATTCACAGCCCTATAATAGCTCCAGGAACTGGTCAGACTACAGATTTCTGGTGGTTATGTTGCTGGGCTTGGTTAGTTTCCTCACATGCATACCCAGTTCAGCACTCATCTGGAAGGGAACCTCTTTAGAGATTTACAAAGTACATTGAGAATTCATACTTGCACAGTCTCTCTCTCTCCAGCTCTTTCCTCTCATATTCTGCCCAAGACTTACAGCCATTGTGGCTTCCTCAAACTTTGTTCTCCAGTTCACTGACTTAGCAAGAATACTAGGTTGTTTCTGTTCCCTCACCTTGCACTCTGGCCTAGAAATTACCTCTCTACGGCAGCAACTGTTGGACTCACCTGGTTAGTTTTTTTTCTCTCAAAGATCCCAGTCCTGTGCTATTATCTAATGTCTAATCTGTGTATTTTTTATCTATTTTGCCTAGTTCTCTTATTTAAAGTTGTAGAATAAATCTGGTCCCTGGCCAGAAGCAGAAATCTCCTATTTTATCTCTTTTCCTTTGCTAATGGATTTTAAAATTAATGCCAGACTTCATTGCATTTCAACATGTTTCACGTACATCTTCTTTAAAAATGCCTACATTTTTTGGCATAATCACAATTTCATTTTCATGCTATAAAAATTAACAATAATTCTTTGGTTTATCTACTGCTTAGCCATAATCAAATTACTCCAATTTCATTCAAAATGTCTGTTTACAATTGAGTTGTTTGAATCACGACCCAACACGATTTACACAATCCACTTTGTTCATTTTTTTTCTTTTTTTTTTCACTAGCCATTGACTTACTGCAGAAACCAAGACAGCATTTAACTTACTTCTCTAAATGAAAACAAGCTCTAGACACTTGATTAGATAATATATGTTTCATATTTTTTATTTTTCTGACTTATTTTTATATGCTTTATATCATACCATAAAACACATGATATCTGATAGTCCTACTTTTTATAATAGTAGAATCATGCTGTCACAACCTAAATCAATTGATTAATGTTAGTATAATTTAAAAGGTTTTTCACAATAAAAAATCAGAATTCACAGTGATAATGTCAATTGAAATTGTATATTACTAGATTTTTACTAAACTTCTTTGATTTTTTTACTCATATCCCTTTCCTATGACATGGAAAATTGTGGTTACTGATATTAAAATAACCACATATTTATATTATCCCACAATAATTGTTGTAAAAGAGTTTCAGAATAATACCAATGTTATTACAAATAACCAGCAAACTGAATAAACTCGAAAATGTGTTTGTAACTCTATTTGTCCTTAGAATATATTATGTTAAACATATATATATAGTCAAAAAACTATTTCTAAAGCCATTTAAAATAATTTATTCTCTCTTGGGGCTAATGCCATCAACTTGATATACACCTAAGGTCGTTCGTAGGAGTTACTCTATTGTATCTTTTTTATTCAATTTACTTTTAAAAATGTAAATCACTCATAAGTTTCAAATGTCAACAATATTTAACAAGGTATTTTCAGAGAAGTCTTGCTTCTATACCTGTTTCCTTTTTTGAGTGTTTTAGTTTACTGTCTAACTATACATATACAAGTGCTTGCATAATAAATATACTCTCTGAACCTTGCTTTTGTCACTTAACAATATATCCTGGAGGTTATTTCGTATCAGCTTATGATAGAAGGCTTCCCATTCATATTTAAGACTGTATAGAATTCCATTGAACGGACTATTTTATACTCAACCAGAACCTATTAATGGGTGTCTGGGATGTTTCTAAGCTTTTTGCTTAAAACATAATTTTTAATGGGTAAATTATATATAACTGATTTAGCCAATCTTATACCTTCAAGTAGTTATTTCCAATAGTTTATCATTATAATAAAAAATGCTCTAATGAGAATCCTTTAGGAAAATTTATAAATAAATCCTGGACTATTTTATTAGAACAAATTCTTAGAAGCAGAATTTCTGCATCAAAATCTTTACACTTATTAAATGTTTCTTTCTCATTGGTTTGAGTCCTATGCAGACAGCCTATGACATAATAATCCTGGCAATAACTCCCAGTTTGGCCATTCCATAACATCATTCTGTCATCCTAGAGTTGTTTTTTTTTTTCCCAAATCTAAAAGTTAAAGCTGAGTTTACAATATTAATAAACACTATTTTAATACCTGAATATAGTTTCCACTATGGAAATACCTATGACATGAAGGTAAGTTTGGTCTGTCAAACTGACTGAACAAATGAAAGTTTTGCCTGAAGGTGATATAAAAATGAATTTTATCCCCATATATTGCTCCAATTTTAGTGGTTAGTGTATTTTGAATATTTACTTTAAGTTTTAAGAACAAATCTTTTTCTATTGCTTTATGTTTAAATATGCCCTTTTACATGCACATAGTACAAATGTAGAAAACGTTGAAGCTACTGCCAAGTTCCTTAGAAACCTGCAATTTGACATTGCTGAAAAAAGCAATGTGTTATATTCTGTTCTCATTGAGAAGCTACCGATAGGGACAAGGTTAGCTGACTCTGAGTAAAGAGAAGAAACTTAAGAAAGGAGTTGAGATTGCCCCTCTTCCTCTACAATCATAAAGACCTTAAATAAGTTCCCCTAAAGAAATACCTCCAAGAAACCTATGACATTGATGAATTAACTCGGCAAGATCCTACAGAAAGCCACTTCTACAGGAAACCATGGGGAAATATGTTTGAACAGTTAATGTTTTGATTCTGACCAAGGAAGAAAATAATGAACTTAGTACCAAACTAGAAAGCTATGTACCAAGTAACAGATTATGTTCATGTGAAGACAGCTTGCATAAAGATAAAATTGTGCCATTTACCAAGACAGATTCAATAGAGCAGAAATCCGTGGCCGACAGAAACCACTGGTGCCCAAGATTCCAGAAAACTATCTGGGGAGCCATCATATAGCAAATTAGGGTAAGGAAGCAACTATGATAATAGACTTTATCTGAGTTTTACAAAACAGAATAATAATCCTGACAGGAAAGAGAGTCTAGAGATAAGGACTCTAGGCCATAATCAGTAAACCCAAATGCCTTATACAGCAGTCCCCAACCTAATTGGCACTGGGAACCAGTTTCATGGATGATAATTTTTTTATGGAAGGCAGGAGGATGGTTTCAGGATGATTCAAGTGCATTATATTTACTGTGCACTTTGTTTCTATTATTATTACATTGTAATATATAATGAAATAATTATACAACTCACCATAACGCAGAATCAGTGGGAGCCCTGAGCTTGTTTTCCAGCAACTAGATGGTCCCATCTGGAGGTGATGGGAGACAGCAATTGATGGGACAGGAAGCAGAGCTCAGGTGGTGACCGGAGTGATGGGGAGCAGCTGTAAATACAGATGAAGCTTTGCTTGCCCACCACTCACCTCCTGCTGTGTGGCTCAGTTCCTAACAGGCCACGGACCAGTACTTGTCCATGGCTCAGGTGTTGGGGACCGCAGCCTTACAGGACCAGATATAAATTCAGTGATTGACATCACATAATGTCAATGACTGAGGCCAATCAGACAATAGAGAGTGGTGGGTAAGATGACACTGAAGCATGTTCTCCCCACCAGGTAGTGGTTGCCACTGAGGAATTTGGGTTCAGAATTGCCATATTCTCTGAGTTTTCAAGAAAAGCCAGAAAAGTTTTATGTAAAAAAAATCAGTTATGCTAACAAATTTTTAAAAATTATTTTTTAATTCTATATAGGCCAATCAAAACGTGTCTGAAGGGCCCTAGTTTGTTTTCACTGTAATTGCACTCAGGTTACTACTGGGCCTTAGGAAGCTGTTATTCCTAGGGGGCTGCAATTCTCATATCCCACAGAAATGACGGATTTTCAAGTATGATGAACTTCACCAGAAGAGTCTGTCTTTAATTTTAGGGAAATATGTAGTTCCACTGACCTTGAATTGCACAGGCTCTACTACTTCCTAAGTTAACGATGTTAGTTCAAAATGTACTTCAAATATCTTTTATTTTATAAAAACTGTAAAGCTAAAATAGGACTATAACTTGCCAAATTTCAAACTGGTTCACAGTGATGAAATTCAATCATTTCTCATCTTGCTAATGAAAATGGCACACTGGGCATTTCATGCCTTCAGCATTTTATGCAATCAAAGATGCTGACGCAGCCCTCTGAAAATAACAGAAAAGGAAAGACGCAACCCCACAACCCCCAATAATCATTGATTAATCTTCCCACTGTGATGACCAGATATTTTGGTGCTGCCTGTGAGACACTACTGACAAGTTCAGCCTGGTGAATTTTAAGATCACAGTTTGCAGTCGAGATTTTATAGCTCCTGCTGTAGTATTAAACTTATTTCTATTCCTTTTTCAAAGTCAGTAGCTATTATTAATCTGAAAGAACCTTTTTTTTCATATAAAAATCCATGCCCTTTCTTCCATCACCATGCCCCTCTCCACTCCCATTCCACCAATCGAATCTTGTTAGAATGAGGGAATTCACAGTGGGAAAACACATTGGAGATCATGCTGCTCAAATCTCTCATTCAGTGGAGAATTCATGCTGTGGATCCCCCAACAAATGACCATTTAGTCTCTGCTTAAATAACTGGTGAATTTTACCCAGTCCCTAAGAGTTCTGGCTGGTATGGAGAATAGGAAAAATATGCCTTGGAATGCTTCCGTGCCCCCATCTCAAATGCACACATAATGACACGAAAGGTCCCTGCAATCAACGCTCACCTATCATGTTCTGCTCTCTCGTTAGTAATCCTCAGCACCAACAAACACCCAACAGACTGGAGTCCTGAGTACTAGTCGTGACTCACAAGTATCTGATTATTTAAAGCAGTGAAATATCACATTTGGCACCTCTCCTGAGAGGCAGCTGCTATGCTTAGCTGGTGTGTGAGCAGGTGGTGGGTCCTGCCCACTGGCAGGCCAAGTCAAAAATAGTTAGTGCCCACGTCAACAGTCAAAACCACATGGTTTCACTGAAATCCCAGAATTTGTGGAGCTAACTTGGCCAAAGTGAGGAGGCAGAAACCTGTCTGAAAGTCAAGGCGAATAGTCAGCCTAGGGTGCTGGCCTTTCTGTCCTCGTAGGGAGTGCAAATTACTGACCTAATGGAACTGGTCTGAATTGCTTAAGTTTGTGATAAAAATATATTACCATTAGAAACTAAATGAATTAACTATGTATAAATCATTTCAAAATAAAAATAATAAACTATTTTAATTATTTACAGAAAAAATATATTTTGCTGTGGAATATGGGTACATTTTGAAATATTTGATTTAATGTGAGGATCTCCAGTAGGACGAGTGCCTAGGTTCCTAGCGCCCATAAAACAACGTCCTGGGAGCTGTCCTCATTTTCCATTTGTGCCCACAACACAGCTGCTAGTCTTTGATCAGTTACGTATCTTCCAAGTACTGTCTTTCTGCTTTTCAGTGAATTTATATGAAAAAGGAGTACTTAATTTAATGTACTGGGTTTTTAAAATCTTTTCTTGTACATTTTGTTTCTTAGGCATTTTAAGAACTGTTTCACATCATAAGATTTAAAATTGTTTGCTATATTTTCTCTTAAAAGGGTTACAGCTTTGCCTTTCTGAAATAAGCCTTTAATCTAACCAAAATTATATATATGTATGGTGTGAGGTAGGAACGTAATATCATTTTCTCCCAGCACGATAACAAATTGTCAGCATTTATTTTCTCACTGATCTGTAATGCTACTTCTGCTGCATATGAAGATGTCACAGAAACAGATTCTGTCTCTGCGCTCCTGGCACTTGTTCATGAGGCAATTTGTCTACCAAGCATAAATATCACTGCATTAAATATTGTAACTGTAACGTGTAGCACATCCTGATTTCTTGTAAAGCCTGTCTCCATATCAGATTCTTCTTTACCAAAGTTTTGACCATTTTCTTCCCCTCACATTTTTAGAATCAGCTTGTCACATTTCTCAAAAACCCAAGCTTAATTTACAGATACTTTATGAGTTGACCAAGCCACTAACATCTTACATCTCTTCATTTATTTAATTCTTCCTTAGTGGCTTTCAAAAAGTTTTGTAATGTTTTTCTATAAAAGTCTTATGCATTTTTGTTAGATTTATTTCTAGATACCCTTATACTTTAAGCTATTGTAAATATTATCATTTTAAATTTTATTTCCCTTTATTGATGGTATATAAAAATTCAATTAAATTTTTTATGTCTTATAGCCAGCCACATTGATAAAAATCTCTCATTAATTCTAATAATAAGTTGAAAATATTTTGTTTTTTTATTCCGGCAATCATTTTCTGCACAGACTGATAATTTTATTTCATCCTTTTTTATATATTTTCTTTTTCACTATCCTGGCTGCACTTAATACATTAAAACATAGAAAATAGTGTTGAATAGAGCCTGTTATGTTGGTCATTCTTGTCTTGTTCCCAACTTTAAAAATAATTTTTCCTTAATAGTGATAGATTTTAAAAACATTTTTGTAGATATCCTATTTCAAGTTAAGAAGGTTTTCTTCTATTCCCAGTTTAAAAAATACTTAGTGTTGAATTTTATCAAATTTCTTTTCCATCTTTTGAAAAAAAAACTATACATTTCTCTTTTAATTTGTTGATTTAGCAAACAATTTATAGACTGCTGAAGAAACAAAATACTCTTGAACTCCTAAGGGGAAAACATAATTTATAAGGGACGTATAATCTTTCTATGCATAGCTATTTAGTTTGCTAATATTTTGCTCAGGATTTATGCATTTATGTTCTTGAGTAAGATAGCCTGTGGTTTTCTTTTCTCATGATGCCCTTCTGTGGTTTTGGTGATAAGGTTATACTAGCTTCCTGAAATATATTGAAGGAATATTCTTTTACTTACTGGTCTTTGGAAAATATATAATATTAAAGCTATCCCTTGAGAGTTTAGTAAACTTTTTTGTGTGTGTGAGACACTTTGTACCTAGTTTTTTTCTTTATAGGAAGAATTTATATTACTTAATTCATTTAATGGTTACAGAAATATTCATACTTTCTATTTTTTCTGTAATAAGTTTGGCTAAATTATGTTTTTCTAAGCATTTGTATATTTCATCGAAGTTTTTAAATCTATTGACACAAACTTATCCATAGAAATTTCTTATTTCTTTTGAATCTCGTCTGTATCTGTAATTATAATCCTTTTCTATTCCTAATATTGGACATTTTTGCCATTTTTTTACTTTAGATCAATTTCACCAAATGTCTATTAGTATTTTCAAAGAACTTTTGGTTTGTCATCCCTGCAACTTTATCTTTGATTTCTCTTTTTATTAATTTCTGTTTCTAATGTAATTATAGTCTTCTACATTTTCTGGGTAAATGTTCTTTAACTGGTGTTCTTTAACTCTCTTCTTAAGTTGAATACTTAGCTCGTTTAACTTTAGATCTTCTTTCACAAGAGTAAAAAAACCAAACTAATATTTGTGACTAATAATAATTACATCTACTTTAAAATTAGTTATTAGATCTACTGCTAGATCTTATTTAATAAGTTAATAAAGCACGTATATTTCTAAATCACAAATTTTTAAAAAATACATTGAAAACTCTCTTTCTTTGTAATTGGTACTTTTGTACTTTTATATATTTAATCTTATATATCAAAGATCACTAGTACATGAAGGAACCAATATGCTTCATCAGATTTCCATAAAGGAAAAAAAAAAGTTAAACACACCTTTGGCAGCGCTTAATACAGAATTTTCAGATTTAGCTTCCTCACTTTGCCAGTGCCTAAAATCTCTAGATACCAGGACTTAGATGCTTGTTATCCTTCATGTAACCATATTTTACCATTTCTTGGTTTGCTTTCCCCCATCCCCCACAGCTTACTTCTTTCTGCTGTGTTTTTAACTCACTGGGCTTTATTTTGTTAGTTTGTTTTTGCCCTGGGATATTTTTCTTACTTTGCAGCAAATCCAATAATGCATTAAATATTATATTTGTGGTAACTTTCAAGGAACTCATTGTATTTTAGCAAAAGGATCCTTTAGACTATGTAGCCCATTAACCTGCTAAAAGTAAAAGTCTTGTCCAGGATTTCCCAACTTTTTTACTTAAGCTAGGTTGGGAGAAAGATGTATTGTAATTTATTTATACTTCTAACCTTCAAATTTGTATTCAAGAAGGATTCTATACCTTTAAGAAGTCTTCCCCAGTGAGACCTTACATATCTTGCACATCCAGCCAAGAAGCATTCTCCCCTCAGAGCAAAATTCAAAATTTTAAATCTGGATAACTAATCCTCGGGTTCTTAAACATCGATTGCTGCCACTTCTTTTGGTACAAACATGTACAACATACTCTCTAGTAAAATAGGGTCCCTATAAACATCACAGATCGTCCATGAAGCCCTGGTCCTCC
>CAUYSK010050315.1:0-12929 GCA_963575035.1 Avahi laniger | reverse complement strand
TAAGCCTAGCCTATATAAGCCCGCTCCTTTCCGCCCTCTGGGTCTTCCGCATGAAGCAAGCTTGTAGAGAGCCCCAATAAAGCATCGTCAGAAGAACTCCTGTTGCCGCGTCTTCCTTGCTGGCGAGGCGGGCGCGACAGAACAGTGTTCAATTCAGTGGTTTTCTGCTGTTGATTTTTTTCGCAGAAAATGTCAATAAAATAATGCTATTTATTCGACCTGAAAGTGTAAAATTGATATCCATTACACAGCAACCTTTGAATACCATTATTTTTTTTGTAACTTTATATAAAATTATATCATGTCATTAAATGTTACACATGTGAATGGCAATAGAAATTTAGAGTCAAATGAAATTCAGATTAAACAAGGCAATTCATGATTAACAATACCATTTATTAAAAAGAACCGAATTGCATTATGCCTTTTTATTATTTTAATTCTTGTTCTAAATATTTCCTCTTTCTACAGCAGTGACTGTAAACATCTGAGATAGTCACACTCAGATAACCTCACTTAAATATCAGAGGAAAGCAATTGCTCTCCCCTCTAAAAGCACACAGATATATACATACCACAATGTTTCATATAATTTTAGGGAGAATTGATAAGAATCGCTTTTCTAGATCGTTTTCAGTGAGTTTGTATTGATAGAAAGTGGTGGTATCTAGATTTATTGTATACTCCAGTTGTCTACACAAAAGACAAATGACACCTAGCTGTAGAGCTTAACAAGACATGTTGCTCATTAAATGAAAAATACCTGACTTTTAGGCATAAAGTACAAGAATAAAAGCTCATCAACAAGATTAGTTCAGCAAAGCAAATGTCAAATAAGCTAAACGATGATGTCACCTCTCAAAAGTTATAAGGGCATTATCGATATCCAAAAAACTGTCTTCAGCTTACATTTTTCAGAACTGGCCATATTGAAGAGATAATTTTAATGTGCTTTTATTTTACCTGGGGAAAGATGAGAATGATGTAGGAAAGATTCTACTATACACTTATTTTTAAATGACTAAATCCACATATCTGAAAAAGACTCTCCCTTGCGAGTACCAAAGATTCTCAGGATTACAAGGGAGATACTTATACAACCCTATGCTAATACTCATTTTGTCTAAGAGGAAACAGATATGGAAAAGTTCAAATGCAAGGTCAGAGCTAAATTTCACAAAACTTAAATGTAGTCCCACTTTTCATACTCTCAGTGGTTTCACACAGCTTCAGCAGTTACTTATGCCAAAGTTACTGTTACAACTACAGATAATGTTTAAAAGGACCAGTAGCAACAGATATGTGTTCAATCCTTTTACCTCTCATGCCTAAATTCACATTCTTTCCGATTTTCTAGGTTATTTTCCATTAGTTTAATTTACCAAAAAGTGATTTGGGACAAAGAGACGATTAAACTAATCCAAGTTGAAAGAAGGTGATCTAATTATGAGTCATGGAGCTTCAATCTCACAAAGAAAATCTGAATATGGGTGAACATGTAGATAATTTAAAAATAATTATATTCTTAGAGTATATAACATAAAGTTGATTATCAGACTAATGACCATCAATAGTGAGCAAATTATTAGATTATACATATGCTAACATTTCTTTTCTTAACCTGAAGTTCTGCTTAACTATTTTCATTGATTAATATTACTCAATCAGTGGGGTATTTAAAAACCTAGCAATTTTCTTCAGAGGAAGCATGAAAGGAAAGGGAAGCAGTCAAATGGAAAGTAAATACAAGAGCAATTTCTCATGCTGACAAAGTATTTTAATATACCAACAGAGACATAAGAACTGTAGCCTTTGGTTAAATAAATAAACAATTACGATTAAAGCATAACTATCGACACAGGTAAAAAAAAATTTCCCCAAATTTCGATGATAGTAAATTTTAGCCAAGAGATGTTTAGAATTACTATTTGTCAG
The DNA here is from genome assembly GCA_963575035.1 of Avahi laniger. Taxonomy (NCBI): domain Eukaryota; kingdom Metazoa; phylum Chordata; class Mammalia; order Primates; family Indriidae; genus Avahi; species Avahi laniger. The sequence continues at coordinate 10,994 of CAUYSK010050315.1, read as the reverse complement.
CTTCATAAATAACACTATTTATTATGACCATAACTTATGTACATAGATACATTAAAAATCCAGAGCCCTATGTTTCTGCCTATTTACAAAATATGTCACTGCTTGTGAAACTATATTGTGCCTGAGGCTGGCTGTGCCACACCATTCCTGATTGCAGAAGGTCAGTTGTTTGCCTATAACTTGTTTTCAAATTGCCTTCACATCATATTGTTTAAAGCTTTTGCCTCTTCAAACTATTTCAGCTGAATCTCACTCAAAATAACTCCATGACTTTTACCTCCTCCTAGTCATCCTATTCATTCTAAATTAATCTGATCATCTTTTGTTCAAATTCTTCATTGGCTTCCTATTGCCCAATTAATATTTGATGTAGATGTGGTATACTTTTCCATATTAATTAATCTTCTCAATATAGCACTGTGGTATGAGTGCTTACTTTGTGTTGTAAATACTGTCAGAAGTCATAATGAGAAATAAAGAACTTATCGATGTTTTGTGAAATTGATTATATGGGAGGGTTCATAAAATTTTATAAGTTTGGATAATCTGCATTTGGGAGGACTGCACATGGTGTGACTTAACACATAAGACTTGTGTGGAACAGGTTCTATGGCCTAAAATGAAAGCAGAGACATGTAAATAAAATTGAGATTGGTGCCAAATATGTACAATTGAATGTATTGCCAATTAAATCAGTTCACCAGAAGAAAATGGCAAGAGATAAACTTCTGGAATTGGTTTGTCTGTTCCTTCTGTCCCTGACATCAAACACGTGTATTATCCTATAAGGAACTAAATAATTTTTCTTCCATGCTCAAGCCTCACCCACTGAGAAGACAGTCACCATGTCAAGAAAATTGTGGGAATGTTATCTTTATTTTATTTACTCTGTGTTAAAAAAAAAATTTAGACAAATTAAACAGAGTTAAAGACTCATGAATCAGGCAGTACTCAGAACCAGAAGAGGTTCAGAGAGCTCCACCCAACAGCATGAGATGTTATAGGCCAAACATGGAAGCTGCATAAAGAAATCACTCCATTGGCTACAGCTAGGCATCTGCTTTATTTGAATGTGGTCTGTTCAGTTGGCTGCCTGTGATTGGCTGAAGCTCGGTTGCTTGTGATTGACTGATATTTCAGCTATTTATCACAAAATATACTCCTACATTAGGTTTCAGTTTATGTACTAAGTTAGGTATGGTTTGTTACATAGGAATTCAAAGCATGGAGACAGCCTCAGGCTAATGACCTGCTTATTTTGCTCTAACACCTGCCAGAATCTGCTTTGTTTTTGTTCGTGGTGAAATTTTGAAAACGAGTTGCGTGAATTCATATTCGATGATACTGTATGATTCAACCCCACCTTACTATTGGGGCATCTCTAGTCACATTTAAGATATGCTGTGAAATACGCTAAGAACATGAGGCCAGGGCAAGAGACAAGTTGATCCAGACCTGTGTCTTCAGTGCCTGTAATGCTATCGCAAATAAGACTGTAGGATTCACTTCACATTTACAGCTGTTTGGGCAAGACAAGACCTTTTGGAATGCCAGAGCACTATGAACACATGGAGAGCCACAAAGCAGTGTTACCTGGCTGAAAGAACTGTAAGAGTCTTCCTGTGTAGAAAGAGAAAACTGTTTTTCCTCTGCTCTCACATCACAATAATTAATACAGAAGACTTCCATGACCAAAAGTGTGGGGCTTTCACTCCACCAACAAGCAAGCAATTAATTCTGTAGTGGATACCAGGTGGGTGTCTTCTAATTTATTCAATTTCTAATGCTCTCTACCCAGAGACAGCAACAGAGTCCACAGGTTGAGAGCTCAGTCCCAAAAGACTGCCCCCCACTTTAGATGCCAGTCTCAAATCTGGGCCTTCAGAACTTCTGACCAACTGACTTCAAGTTGTGGTTCTCACAGCTCCCTCTTTAGGCTCAATTAATTTGCTAGAGTGGCTCACAAACTCAGGGAAACACTTATTTACATTTACCAGTTTATTCTAAAGAATATTTTAAAGGATACAAACAAACAGCCAGATGAAGAGTTACATAGGGTGAGGTCTGAAAGGGTCGCAAGTGCGGAAGCTTCCATTCCTGTGAAGTTGGGCTATGCCACACTTCCCGCATGTGCGTGAGTTCTTGTTCACTTTCTTGCAAGCCTCCATGAGTTCAGCTGTCCAGAAGCAATCTGTACCATGTCCTCTTGGGCTTTTTATGGAGATTTCACTGGCCAGGCAGAACTGAAGCATGGATAATGGTGTAAAAATGTGATTGGACAAAAAGGGTACGATCTAATACTAATAGACTGAGTGGGGAAAACCAGCAAGACCTGCCTGTTCAGATTCTTCTTGGCGTCTCTATGTGGCACAGCTTCCTCTCAGGTATGTGGCAGGACCCCTTTTGATTGACCTACCTACAATCAGACAAGGTAGGTCAGAGAATTTCATTATAGTCAGCTCTAAGACAGAAAGGCAAGGAGGTTATATTTTTAGTTTCTGTGGCCTGCCTTAGGGAGAAAAAGGAACACGTGATAAAAGGGCAGGAGCAAGTAAAAGAGAAAGAGATTCTGTTTTCTGAGGCCTGCTTCTGAGGTCTAGAGTGCCCAGTCATTATAACAAAGACTGTCTTCACCTTTATTGCTCTGTAGCTGTTCTGAAGCTGCTTCAGGAGCTAAAGACAAAAGGCCAAATACTTTAACAAAAGATACATTTATTGTTTTTAGTCACTTGGGAAATAACGAGGGCTATAGGAGTTACAAGCCAGGAAGTGTGAAGGAAAAAATATATATATATAGTAACATCATATTCCCCATGTAAGAACTAGAAGAGAAGCTATGGCTTCTTCCTAGAAAAGTGACGAGCATATCAAACAGTCCTGTGACAAAAGAGCCCTCCATCAGGAATTTCAGACTCCAGTTAGAGCTCTGAAGATAGGGGGTCTGGCCCTACCAAAAACCAAGACTGATTTTAAAGCTAGAGTAATCACCAGAAGTGAACAAATAGCAATTCTTACCACATCAGGTGAAAAAAAAACTAGAAATTCTGAAAATCTACATAATAAAACCAAGAAGTGAGAAATAGAAAATTCACAGTACACATCTGCTGCTCTGGAGCAGTGATTCGGGCCTTCAAATGGCTAAGAGGATAAGGGTATGGGACCACAAATGGCCTAGAACTGGAGCCTTAGAGAAGTGACCTCAAGAGGACAACTAAGAATTATCACTTTTCTGGAAAAGATGGAGGTATAAAGAACAATCAACACAGGAATGAGTGCTAATCCTGGCAGCAAACAGCCTTAAATGAGTTAAGTGCTCAAAGGAGCTAATAGGCTTAAGGCAATCAACCAACCAGCAAGAAGAGAGGGAACAGAGACAGGATGATGGGACTGGAGAATGGGAAGTGAATGCGACGGGTCTGATTTGTGCATGCTGTAATGCATCTTAATTTGCAGGTATCTTAGCCCATTCGGGCTGCCATAACAATTTGCCATAGACTGGGTAGCTTATAAACAACAGAAATTTTTCACAGTTCTGAAAGCTAGAAGTCTGAGATCAGGGTGCCAACATGGTCGGGTTCTGATGAGAACCCTCTTCCAAGTTTCAGACTACTGACTTCTGTGTCCTTACATGGCAGAAGGGATGAGAATGTCTCTGGAATCTCATTTATAAATGTACTAATCCCACTCCCAAAGGCCCCACCTTCTAATACCGTCGCCTTGTGGGTTAAGATTTCAACATATTGATTTTACCAGGGGGTGGGGAAGTGGGACACAGTGAGACCAAGCACATGAATATAAAAATTTCAACATTTTTGTATCACTCCCATTCCCTCGGTAATTTATCCACACTAGTCTTAATTACCTACTGCATGCTAAAGATTCCCACATCTTTCTGTCAAGTCCTTTTCTAACTGATTTTCTAACTTTGTCCAACTGAGTATAGGACATTTCCAGTCAAATATCTCTTGGTCATATCAATTAGTATTTCTGTAATTGATCTCCTTGTGTTTCATCCCTTTTATCCCTCTCATGTTCAGATACTCTTTATATCAGTTTGGATCCTCAAGAAGCAAAGATCACATTAGGATTAGAGGTACAAGAGATTCTTGGAAGAAACACCTGGGAAGGATGAAGAGGGAGGGAGCTGCAGTAGCCAATGAGACACTTCAGACCCCAATGCAGGTCCGATGCCTGTGAAAGAAGGTGGAGGAAGGACTGGGCAGGAAGAGCCTCATACTGCAGCATAGTTCTGAGAGTCTTGGCCAGCCTAACGGAAATCTTTGAGCAAAAATTGCCCATGGAAGAGTCCCACAGCAGATAGGTATGGCCTGACTCTAGGACTACCATAGTGATCAGGCTGATAACAGATCAAGGATCCCTTGCCATGGTGGATCCGAAGGCACCATAGTTGGGACTGTCAGTCACAACCTTCTCTGCAACAGGTACTCTTTGTGGCGATATCTAAGTAGCACATCTCCATCACCCTCACACTCTTTATTATCTCCCTTATTTGGTGGTCCTGCCATCCTTCCAATTTACCCAGATTAGAAACCCAGCAGTCATTGTTAACTCTATGTCCTTTCTCCTAAATCCATTAAATTAAATTTACTTTCTAAGCATTTCTCAAGTTCATCTTCTCCTCTCCATCTCCTACTCCAGCTGTCCCTGTTCAAGCCCCATCATCCTCTCCCACCTGCACTACTGCAAGAGACTTCTAACTCCTCGATCCATCTTGTTCCCCTTGCATCTACCCTACACATAGGTCTGCCAGAGAGACCTAGATACTCAAAATCTAACCCTTCTATGGCTATTTCCAACACAAAAATATTTATCCCCTTGCAAAGATGTGTGATGCCTCCAGTTCCAATGACTCCTGCCTTTCTCTCCAGCATCATCTCCACCCTTTATTCCATAATCCAGAAACACTAAATGCTGTTTTGCACCCCCATGTCTTTGCTGTCATTTTCTCTTCTGCCTAGTAATCCCTTCTCATCTCCCTATTCCTGATTTACTCCTAGGAATATAAATTCTTTAAGATTCAGTTCAGACATTGCAATCTAGGAAGTCTCCTCTGACCACTCTTGGTCATATATATGTACTCTCTGGGCTCACATAAAACTCTGTGTGCTTTCTAAATTACATTGTGAATGTTTGCATCTCACGCTTCCAAGAGACTGTGTTTTCAAAACACACTCTTATTCATCCTAAAGCTCCCCACACTTAGAAAAGTGCCTGGTACCAATAACCAACAAATATCATTAAACAATGAATGGGAAGAAGAAGGGAGCAAACAAACACATTCTATTGAATGCCAATTTTGTGCCAAGTGCTACAAAGTTTTACCCTCTTTAATTCTTACAAGCCTGTAAAGTTAGATGTTATGTCTCCTCTTTAAAGACCAAAAAATTGAGGCTCAAAGCAGTCAAATAAGGTTCTGAGGCTTAACTCCAGTAATTTTACTACAAAGCCTCTTTGCTATGCTGCCTCCTTCATAGTCCAATTTAATTCCAATGTATAGGCAACTCTAATTATATTCAAAACTCCAAAGGGCCATATTGGGGAAAGCGGGGACTTTAGAACTGGTCAGACTGGGGTTTGCTACTTACCGGCTTTGGGCATTGGGGAAATTAAATAAACTTTCTGATAATCAATTGTTTTTCTGTTTCGTTTAAGAAAACAAAAGTGTACCAGTACCTACTTTTGCAGAGATCTTTTTTAAGAATTCAAGAGAACAGATATTTATACCTCCTACCATGATGCCTGGTAAAGATTAAGCATTGAATAGACAGTTAGCTATGGCAGAATGGATTATTTTATCCAAATATAGCCAAGCTACTCACAGAGAAATGGCCCACCACCTAATATTACTGCCCTATCCCATCCTCAGATAACCGGTAACAAAGAGCTACAAACAGTAAGTCAACAGACAGGAGAGGTATATTTAAAAAGAATGACTTTTGTTACCATTAATAGGGTGTCTTAGTCTGCTCAGGCTGTCACAACAAAATACCATAAAAGGTGGCTTAGACAACAGAAATTTATCTTCTCACAGTTGTGAACACTAGAAAGTCCAAGATCAGGATGCCAGAATGGTCAGTTTTTGGTGAGGGCTCTCTTCCTGACTTGCAGATGGCCAACTTTTTTCTGTGTCCTCACAGGATAGTGAAAGACAGACTTTCTTCCTTTTCTCATAAAACCACCAATCATATCAGATTAGGACTCCACTTTTATGACTTCATTTAACCCTAATTACCCAAACTCTCTATCTCCAAATATAGTCACATTGGTGATTAGGGCTCCAACATGTGAATTTTGGGGATACACAATTCAGACCATTGCATAAGCTAATTAAATCTTGAAAAATTGGTAAATAAAAACACAGTTAAAAATGACGGGCTGAAGAAAAAAATACATTCTTCTTATTTAGGTAAACTAGACAACTCGAAAATTTACAAACCATTTCATTTCTCATCTATGTACCTCTACTGCAGGGAAAGTATGTTTTGAAAAAGAAAGGGATCTCCCTGGGAATATTATTTGATAATTTGGAAGCACCAAAAATGCTGCAATATGGAAGAATTCTGTTGAGTGCTTTTGATTTACATCATAAACTGAATATCATTTCAACTAGGTTATCTGCACATTTCCTAAAAGTATAAGGCTCGAAAATGTCTTGTTTCTTCATGCCCTTGTACTTGCAGCAGCCAGCTGCACTATGAAAATGCACAGTCTTTCAGTAACTCATCAAGGTTGTTCATGAATGCAGAATTCTTGCTGCACTCCATTTGTTTCTTTATTACCCTATTCATTGGTTCTATTGGACGAAGAATTTGGAGCTAATTTATACCTCATTTTAATCCAAATTTTGACACCTTCAAAATTTTACCAGATCTTTCAGAGAAATTTAAAATCAAGTTGAGGACGAGTCTACTGAAAAAGCAAATCTGGACCTGCCCAATTAATCAGTGATTGTGAAACAATGGAAAGGCAAGCCAATGACGTAGACAATGTGTGTAGGCACAAGAGTATTTGTAATGCTCTATTCCATAGAAGAGCTAAACCAGGAATCTGGATCTTTCCACAAACATTTCTATTTTAACTACTTCTGTCATTTTATTAATAAAAATTAAAATACATTATTTGCATCTTTGTTAATGCTTAAGAAGAAAGGGTTACAGGTAATGATAACTTTGGGAATAGTTCATCCACTGTGGTTTTACTGTTTGTAAGATTTATAAGATTATTTACCCTGAAGTCTTACTAGAAGCATTAAACAAAATTGTTCTAAAAAGTTTCTGCCTATTTATAAAAATAATTATCATCCATGTAAATAATTTATTCCACATAAAGCATTTTAAAATATTTGCTAAAGTGTTTGGAATGTGGTGATAGCATGTTCTCTATGGCTCATCCTGGACCAATTTGTGCTAACCAGAGGCTGTCATTGCAGCATCAAAATTACATGAGAAAAGTGTTGCTGACCATTTAAGAGTTGGACAGTTCTTTCTATTTATATATGTTGGTGAACAGCAATTGTTTTAGAGTTTGCCTTGCAAATTTGCAATTGGACGAATATCGCACAAAATTTCTAATTTTGTTCAAATATAAGACAAGCTTTTCTCTTGAAATTGATAGATATTTCTAACCCAGTGCTAAAGGATTCCAGAAGTGACTGCCCAGTGGGCGTGAAAACTTGGTAACTAGTTGTCTATCCATTGATTCAGTCACCTTTCTGCTATAGTTGATTGAGGGATACCAACCAATTCTTAACCATTTTCCTAAGCTGTGTCACATTCGGGTGACTGTACTCTGCTTGTCCCCTGAACAAACAATGCCGTATTTCTGACCATATCATTCACCTTTTTATTAGCTACGGACTAAAAGTGGTCTTCATAGGCTGAGAAACCACACTGCTCGTGTCGCACTGGCATGACAGAAATAAGATCTGACTTGCTGGACTGTATTTACCTTCATTAACATAAAATAGGGGCTATATTTTCCAGTTAAATGATTTTTTATAATAGATTTCAATGAAAATTGGGGACATAGAGTAGTACATTTCCCAAGAAAATGGAGTTATCAAACATAAGCAAAGAAAGTAGAACAGTTACCATTGACTAGAAATCTGCATTTATTTAGCCTAATTATGGCAAAGTCATTTGTAGCAATAAAAGGCGGCTCACAAATGACTGCTGTTACCATGATTATAGGTATATCTTCCTGCCAAAAACTTAAAATTTTAACTTCTATAATGCTGTTTTCTGAATGTCTGTGTCCCGCCCCCCAAATTCATAGATTGAAATCCTAACCCCTCAAATGATGGTATTAAGAGGTAGGGTCTTTTGGAAGGTGATTAGTATCCTCGTAAAACAGGCCCCAGAGAGCTGTCTCACCCCTTCTACCATATGAGGACACGGCTAGGAAGCACCATCTATGAGAATGGGCCTTCACCAGACCCTAAATCTGCAGGTGCCTTGATCTTGAACTTCCCAGCCTCCAGACTGTAAGAAATAAATGTTTGCTGTTTATAAGCCACTCAGTCTAACAGACTAAGACATATAGCTAGGATCCTCTTGTCATTCAGTTACGTAAAGTCAGAAACACAATTCATCAAAGTAGAAAAGTCCAAGGTGCCTTAACATAAGCAAGACAGAATGTCATGGCATGTCAAACCCTTCATTTTGAAACACAGTTATCCACATTAAAACATTAGTTTTATTATATTCAAGCAATAGCAAAATATTTTAGTCCTTTTAAGATGAGATCTTATCTAATAATGAGTAGAGATTTTAATTAAACCAAACCTAAAATAGCATTTGAGAATGAAGTAAGGCCAAGAATATTTTCAGTAGTTTATTTAATCTGTTGCATTTATGTAATGTTATGGATGGTCAACATTTGCAACTGTACTGTACAAAAGACTAATTTCAATTTATTACGCTTTACTTATTTTATGTTCCTTTTAAGAGTGGTAGTCATTGAGTCATTGTTATAAAATCAGATGATCATAAATTTCCTCCAGGAATTGTATTTCTTATATACTGTGGTTTACTTGGAAGCTATTTAATAATTTGGTACTAATCAATATCCCACCATATAAAGAAGCTAGTATATAACTCCAATTCCCAGGGTATAATTATTCAGTTTATAAAATAACAAATGTAACAATAACTACATTTGGAAAGCTGCTTGAAAATAAAAGGATTTTTAGCAAAATGAAAAGTGTTCAAATTATGTTGGGGACAGAGAACTATAATATGGCCCATGCACAGACTTCTATGCCTGGGTCCATTTGAGATGCAGAAAATTTCCACAACTGCCTTCAAAGTGTCACCTGTAAATGGATCCCTTTCAACCTAAGAGAAACATTTGGAGCACTGAGCAATGTAAAAGCAGGCAATATCAATATTCTTACACCATGTACCCATGGGGAAAGAGAGTACACTCCACTAGTTCAGTGAAGTTGAGTAAGTACTATAAGCCAAACAACTGCCAAAGATAAAAGTGCTCTTCAGACAGCCTCCTTTGCCTCATCTTTCCTTGGCTTTGAGTGGCTAACTGTAAATTGCTTTTTCTCTAATATAAATTCAATCTGACATGAAAGGTTAAAAAAAAAAATCCAACTATATACTAAGACTCATCAAGCATTTAAGCCTCTGGGCCAGAGATTCTCAAACATGGCTGTACATTGGAATCATCTGCAGAGCTCCAAAAACTGCTGAGGCCTGGGCCCCACATCCAGAAATTCTGATTAATTGGTCCAGGGAGCTAGAGATTTTTAAAAGTCCCCCCAGATTATTTTACTATTCAGACAACTTTTATAGTTGCTCTAGGTCCTTCATTTATTTCTGTAGCTCTGAACTGGGGGTGATTTTGTCCCCAGGGGACATCTGGCAATGACTAGAGACATGTTTGATTGTCACAGCTAAGGGAGTGATACTGGATTCTATCGGGTAGAAGCTAGAAATGCTCGTAAACATCCTAACAATGCACAGGATAGCCCCCACAACAAAGAGTTATCAGGCCAGAAATGTCCACAGTGTCAAGGTTGAAAAACCCTGATTCATTAATTCTAAAAATATGAGCGAAAGCTGGACTCTGCGCTAGATACTGCAAGGTGCTGGGGACCCAGAGATAAAGGACACAGCCTCTGTTCTCCAGAATTACCATCCACAAGCAAGGACAATGACTCAAAACACAAAGGACCATACAATATTGTAAGTACCAGGCCAGGGCTGATCACAGGAGAATATGTAAAACAGGAGAAGCAAGCCTGCGCTTGCCAGGAGGCTGGAACAAGGCTTCCCACAGTAGGGCACACCCAATCAGCAGCAGCTGTTGGCAATGGCTGTGAGAGTGACTGATGGCTGTGATCACTTCCTGGGTTCAAATCCTGACTATTCCATAAAAATTAGCTGTGCCTTCAGACAAGTTACAGAACCTCACTGAGCCTCAGATTTCTCATCTGTAAAATTCAGAAAATAATAATACTTATCTCAAAATGGGAAGTGAATGGGTTACAACTATAAAAGACTTAGAACAGTGTGCAATAACTGGTAAGTACCTAATACTTTAGCTATTATTACTGTAGTTATTATTACATTTTTATTGAAGGAGTATAGAAGTCGTCAAGTACAGCAGGTAATTCCAGACAAAGTGAACAACAGGGGCAAAAATTAAAGGAAGTAGGCCAGGCGCGGTGGCTCATGCCTGTAATCATAGCTCTTTGGGAGGCCGAGGCGGGCAGATTGTTTGAGCTCAGGAGTTCGAAACCATCCTGAGCAAGAGCGAGACCCTGTCTCTACTAAAAATAGAAAGAAATTAATTGGACAACTAAAAATATATAGAAAAATTTAGCTGGGCATGGTGGCGCATGCCTGGAGTCCCAGCTACTCGGGAGGCTGAGGCAGGAGGATCGCTTGAGCCCAGGAGTTTGAGGTTGCTGTGAGCTAGGATGACGCCACAGCACTCTAGCCGGGGCAACACAGTGAGAA
>CAUYSK010050314.1:0-21186 GCA_963575035.1 Avahi laniger | reverse complement strand
GAGAAGGACGTGCAGAGGTGCGACCGCAACTACTGGTACTTCACGTCCGCCAACTTGGAGAAGCTGCGCAACGTCATGTGCAGGTGGCTGGGAGTGGGGGAGGGGACCTCGGGGAAGGCGAGAGTGGGGAGGGGTAGGGCGGGGTGGGGGCTCTCGGGGGCCCAGCTGGAATTTATTTAAGCCTCTAAAACTGGCACCATACCCACTTGGAATCTTATTTCAGCCCGCACCAACATCATCATCATCAGCATCATCATAATAATATAAAGCATTTATTAAGCACTTACTGTATACCACTGTTCTGAGCTCTTTACCATCGTTACTCAATTAGCTCTCAAATAACCCTGAACAGTGAGCGTTGTCCCCTTTTCCAAGTGAGGATGTGGGGACTCAGGGAGGAGTCATGTTACGCAGAATCCCCCAGCTGGGCCCTGGCTGAGCTCATGGCCACATCTCTCTAGCTCTGGAATCTGCCCTCTTCTTCTTTTTTTCTTTCAGCCAAGATCTAAGGCTTAATTACTGCTCATTAGAAAACATACTATTGACACTTCTTAAAATAGAAAGTAACCCCTGCTTATTAAAAAATCTAATTCAATCAAGGAGATTAGAGGCTCCTAAGATATAAAGAGACACTTCTCTCATCTCCACCCGTCAGTGCCACTCACCCAGAATTAATGACTACTAACCATTTGGTATTATCTAATAGATTGTATATTACATAATATATTGTATTTATAATATAGTCTGATATATGTTATATTAAAATGAAAATAGTGCTGAGGGAGAAGAAAAGAATAGACTCACTTTTGCCTGGTTATGACATAGGGAGAAATCATGGAGGGTTTCACAGAGGTGGTGACCTTTAAGATGGGCTTTGACAAAATTAAGAAAACTAAAGAAACTATTTAACATAGAGGTTAAGATCACATATCCTAAAGTAAGGTTTCCTGAGTTCAAATACTGTCTCTGCCACTTATTATTAAGTATATGACTTTGGGGGTGTCATTTACCTTTCTATGCCTTAGTCTCCTTATCTGTGAAATGGGCTAATAATGGTACCTATTTCATGTGATTATTTTGAAAATTAAATGATGTGATACATGTATAGTGGGATGAATATGCAGGAAATGCTCAGAAATATAAGCTATTATTAGTAAGGGGTAGATTAGAATTCTAGACAGAGGGAACTGCAAAGGCAAAGGCACCGAGACATAAGTGAGGTTTATTTGTGCAAAGTGAATGCCTCAGTGTGGCTGGAGAGGAAGAGGAACCAGGAAGTGATGCTCGAGCTGTGAATATGAGTTGGGAAGAGATTATAAATGCCCTGTACTGCCAGTAAAGGAGTTTGTACATCATCCCATCAGACAGCAGGGAGCTCGTGAAGCTTTTTGAGCCTGTGCGGTCCTTCCAGAGATGGACTTTAGGGAGGTGACCCTGGTGGCTGCACATAGGATGTTTGGAGAGAGGAAGACTGGGGGTGGGGATGCAGGCAGGACACTGAGGACATGGTCCCGGTGAAGGGTGGGAGGCCAGATGCGGGAGGAGGGGAGGAAGAGTGGGGGAGGGGCCGGTCGTGGGTGCCGTCACCGGGTCCCTTGCGTCTCTCATAGCTACATCTGGCAGCACATTGAGGTCGGCTACGTCCAGGGCATGTGCGACCTTCTGGCTCCTCTGCTGGTCATCCTGGATGACGGTGAGTGTGTCTTCCCTGCCCCAGGCTGGGGTGCAGTTTCCTTCCCGCCGCAGGGCAGGGAGGGGAACCTCTCTTTGTGACTCCACGGAATGGATCAGGACAGGTGCTCAGGACACCTGTCTGGTGAACACGTCACGATCCTGGTGAAACGAAAATTCCTTGTGTGGGTTCCATACTGCCCAACACCTAACACACAGCCAGGCCTGTGCTAGCCGCTGATTTTGTGTGAATATAATGAGAACAAAAAGAAACGCAGGCCCAGATGGCTTCACTGGCTAGTGCTACCAAACATTTAAAGAAGAATTAATACCAGTTGTTCATAAGCTCTTCAAAAAAAAAACCAAAATACACAAGGGAGGAATGCTTCCGAACTCACTCTGAGACCAGTCCTTACTGGGTACCTCACTGGTACCCTGATACCAATAGCAGCCACAGACATCACAAGAAAACTACAGACCAATATCCTTCATGAATATAAATGCAAAAATCCTCATCAAAATACCAACAAACTTAATCCAACAAGATACAGAAAGGATTATATACCATGACCAAGTGGGGATTATTCCAGCAATGCAGGGGTGATTCATCATACAAAAATAAATCAAGGTAATTCACAATATCAATAAATTAAAGGGCAAAACCCACATAATCATCTCAGTTGACACAGAAAACATGATAAAATCCAATACCTTTTTATGATAAAACACTCAACAAACTAGGAATAGAAGGCAATTTACTCAACACGATAAAGGGAATCTATGGAAAAGCCATAAATGACATCATGCTCAATAGTGAAAGACTGAGTATCCTCCCCCTAAGATCGGAACAAGACAAGGATCTACTTTTGCCACTGTAAGTTCTAGCCAGGGCAATTAAGGAAGAAAAAGAAATAAAAGTCATCCAGATTGGAAAGGAACTTAAACTATCTGTATTCGTGGATGACGTCATTTCAAATATAGAAAACCCTAAGGAATAAAAGAAAAAAAACAGAACTGATAAGTTCAGCGAGGTTGCAGGATATGGTCCAAGCTCAATAAACAGAAGTCTGTTGTATTTCTATACACTTGAACAATCCCACAATGAAAGTAGGAAAACAATTCCGTTTGCAATGGCATCCAAAAGGATAAAATACTTATGAATAAATAGAACTGCAAGATTTGTACATTGAAAACTGCAAGACATTGTTGAAAGAAATTAAAGAAAACCTAAATAAATGGAAAGACATCTCATGTTCATGGACCGGAAGACTTAGTGTTGTTAAGGTAGCAATGCTTTCCAAATTGATCTGCAGATTACCGTCACTATCAAAAATTCCAGCTGCCTTTTTTGCAAAAATTGACAAGCTGACCCTAAACTTGATACAAAAATTCAAGGGATTTAGAATAGCCAAAATGATTTTGAAAAAGGAGAAAATGTTGGAGGACTCATTCTTCCTGATTTCAAAACCTACTGCAAAGCTACAGTAATCAAAACAGTATGGTACATCCATAAGGAAGGACATGTACATCAGTGGAATAGAATTGAGAGTCCAGAAATAAGCCCTTACATTAATGGCAAATTGATTTTGTCAAGGACGCCAAGACACGATTCAACTCAATGACGAAAAAATAGTCTTTTCAACATATGGAACTGTAATATTACTGGATATTAGTATGCAAAAGATGGAAATTGAACCCCTACCTCACACCACGTACAAAAAACTAATTCAAATGTATCATAGCTCTAAATGCAAGAACTAAAACTGTAAAACTCTTAAAAGAAAACATAGAGTAAATCTTTGCAACTTTGAGTTACACAATGATTTCTTACATTTGGTACCGAAAGCATAAATGACAAAAGAAAAAGTATGCAAACTGGACTTCATCAAAATTAAAAACTTTGTACTCCAAAGGACACCAGCAAGAAGGTGAAGAAAACCCAAAGAATGGAAGAAAATATTTGCAAGTCATATATGTGATAAGGGGCTTGTCTCCAAAATATACATAGAACTCTTACAATTCAATAATAAGATATCCATAGGTATATACTTAAGAGAATTGAAAATATATGTTCATACAAATACTTGTAGGTGAATGTTCATAATAGCATTATTCATAATAGCCAAAAAAGTGGAAACAGCTCAAATGCCCATCAACTGATGAATGCCTAAATAAATATAATGTATAATGCATATAATGTACAATGAAATATTATTTGGTAATTAAAAGAACGATGTTCTGATACTTGCTACAACATGGATAAATCTTGCGAATGTTATGCTACGTGAAAGAAGCCAGACACAAAAGATCACATATTGTACGATTCCATTTCTATGGAATGTCCGGAAGAGGCAAAGCCATAGAGACAGAAGGTGGACTAGTAATCGACGGGAACTGCATGGAGAGAGAAAGGGAGAGTAGCTGCTTCATGGGTACGGGGTTTCCTTTCCGAGTGAAGAAATGTTCTGGAACTAGATAGCGGTGATGGTTGCACGACATTGTGAATGTCCTGAAACCACTGAATTATTCATTTAAAAGGGTGAATTGTATATGTGAATCTCAATAAGACTGTTCACAAATGGAGACATAACCCCACTGTTTAGACAGAGGCTGCACATAGTGATTTTCTTCCAAAAAGTGTCCTATGGAGGGAATGGGGGGGGGGGGAATGAGAGAGAAACTTTACAGCTGAGAAACCTGGCAAACACTGCCTCCGTTGGCCAAGGTCAACGCCAGTCATAGATCACGTTGACAGTATATGGCCCTGATGTGATACACTTAGAATGGCACTTTACCTCTGTGGTCTTCTGCCCAGTAACCCATAACCCAGTCTTACTGGGAGAAGACATCGGACAAATTCCATTACTCATAGTGGGGCGTCCTGCAGAAATACCTGACCAGGGCTCCTTCAAGCTGTCAAGGTCATCGACAACGAGAAAAGCCTGAGAAACTGCCCCAACCAAGAGGAGCCTAAGGAGACATAACAACCATATGCGATGTGCTATCCTGGATGGGATCTTGGAACAGAAAAAGGACATTCAATACCAACTAAGGAAATCCGAATAAAGTGTGGACTTTGGTTAATAATGGTCAATACTGCTTTATTAAGAGTAACAAATTTACCATGCTAATGTTAAGGTGTTAATACCGGGAAACCGGATGTGGTGTGTATGAGAACTCTCCACTATCTTCTCAATTATTTATAAATCTAAACTGTTCTGAAAAATTAAATCTTTTAAAAAATGTATGAGACCCTGCTGTCCTTGAGAAACCTTCCAGTCTAGCGTAGCTTTCCTCAAAGTTACCAATTGCTGAGAGAAAAGAAAATACCATTCTCAAATGAGTTTTTGAAACACCAAGTCAAACAGTATAAACCAAATTTCTTTATTGGAGGACTTGTCAGAGCCTTTACTTTCTTAGCTATATGTAGTGATTCCCTAAGCAGCAGATATTCTAAGCATTCCGCAAAGTTGTTCGAGCCTTTCTTTGCGTATCACCTGTAAAAGCCCTTCCAGTATTGACAATTGCTGTTCAGATACAGTGGTTCCCAGACTTGAGAATTTCATGAACCAGTAGAATTTCAAAAAAGGAAAAAAAAAAAGTTTGAGACCAGGAAAACATTATCAACTTTTTATCGTACCAAATAAGGCTGTTTTAAAAAGAGCATCTGCTGTAAGTAACTATCGTTTCCTAAAACAAGATATTCCAGTACCTCTAAGGTGAGAAGTATGTAATTAAAGATTGGAAAGCGTCCCTTGACATGAAATACGCTGGGTTCTGCTTTGTCCGTATGTTTCTTACTTGGCTGCGGACTTTGCGAACGAGCTCGGGGCCTGAGCCCGGCCCTCTGGGAGCTCCGGTCCCTCGGGCGGGGCCACAGCTGACTGTCCTGTGCTGCTTCCTCAGAGGCGCTGGCTTTCAGCTGCTTCTCCGAGCTCATGAAGAGGATGAACCAGAACTTCCCCCACGGAGGCGCCATGGACACGCACTTCGCGAACATGCGATCGCTGATCCAGGTATGACCCTCCGTCTAGTCCTGCTTCGGACTCTTTTGGGAAACCGTTACGTATATCTTAGTGGCTTAAGAGTGAGCAGTTTGGAGCCAACCTGGGTTCGAATCCTATTTCTGCTACTCTCTAACTGTCCAGCCTCAAGCATATGCTTTTTAATCTCCCTGGGCCTCAGTTTCCTCATCTGGAAAATGGGTTCTTTTCCCATGTGTGGGATTCCCAATAAATCATTACAGTTATAATGGAAATGAAACCAACTAATGCGTTTATAGTGCTTAGCACAATGCCTGCCAGTGCCTCTCGTAGTCCATGGGCCAGCAACGTCAGCCTCGCCTTGGAACTTTCAGAAATGCAAATTACTGGGCATTTTCCCCACTGAATCAGAACCTCTGAGAGTTGGGCCAAGGAATCGGTGCTGTACGAAGCTCTCCCGGGGATTCTGATGCAAGCTCAAGTTTGAGAGGTGCTGCAATAAATGCTAGCTCTTTAGCATCCGTAGCGATTAGTATTATCTGCTCCCCGGAGGAATTAAGATATTCGCCCCTTTGAGTGGAAGGAAAGGAAATGTATTAACCCAAATAAATGATAGGGATACATAATTATCTATGCACCAGCAACGGAGCTGCAACCATAGTCACGTTAGCTCTGGAAGCTTCTTTGGTGGAGTTAAAAAATATTACAGAATATTTTGGACGTGAGAAAATAGAAAGAAGGATACACTGAATACCCATGTTTCTGCCTGCACCTGCCCCGGAAATAAAACATCAACCATAGATTTTCCAGCCTTCACGTGCCCCTTCTTGATCGAATCTCCCTACTGCTGTGTCCTCCCCGTGATGAGCACTTTCTAAAATGTGATGTTTATCATTAAAATGAATTTTAAAAAATTGTTTTATAACATATGCATATATTCCTAAATAACATAATGTTGGTTTTCAAGTTTCCCCACTTTCCATAAGTAGTTGTAAATGGCATAAATTCTTCTGCCTCTTGCTTTTATGCTCAGTTTGCGATGCTCCTCTCCTTCCCTTTCCCCAGAAGTACAGTCTTCCATCTGAGGAGTATAACAGATTATGTCACATTTTATTTGGATCCGTTGTCCTGTTGGCGAACATTTAGGTTGTTTGCATTTTGTTTTGCTTTTTGTTTTTGCTCTGGGGGAATTTTGGGTTTTGTTTTTGGCCTTTATAAACAATGTGGCACTGAAACTCTTGCGTGCATCTCTGCGCGCATACGCAAGAGTGTTGCTTGGGCACGCGCCTGGAGTGCAATTGCTGGATCAGAGAGAGCGTGCACATCTTCAGCAGACATGATTCAGTCACAGTGATCGTACCAGTTTCTGTGCTCTAGAGCAGTGTTGCAGGGGTTTTTACACCTTCCAGCCTCACTGGATATTGTCACACGTCTTAATGTTTGCCATCTCCTGGGTGTGAGTAGAGCATCCCGTTGGGATTTCGTTTGCATTTTCTCAATTAACAGTGGGACTGAATATCATTTCTTTTTTTTTTTTTCTGTTTATTTGGATTGCTTTTCCTATGAATTACCTATTCATATGTTTTGCCCATTTTATATGTACAATTTTTTCCGTAATTAGAATCCCCTTCTACATACTTTTCCATTATTTTGTACATACTATTTCGAACCTGCTTTTTTTTTCCTTTTCACTTAACAGCATGTCTGATAGCTGGAGGTATTCTTCCACCGCCATTTTTTAAATAATGGTTCTCTTGAAATATAATTCAGATAACATAAAATCCATCCTTGGAAAGTGTACCATTCGGTGGTTTTTGGTATATTCACAGAGTTATGCAACCACCCCCAATTTCAGAACATTTTCGTTACCCTGAAATGAAACTCCCTACCCATTAACAGTTACTCTCCACTTCCTCCCTGTCCTCAGCCCTTGCAGACCACTATCTACTTTCTCATAGATTTACCTTTTCTAAACATTTCTAAACATTTTCTAAACTGTATGGAATCATACAGTATGGCCTTTGCGACTGGCTTCTTTCACTGAGCATGATGTTTTCAAGGTTCACACACATTGTAGCATGTATTAGAATTTTGTTCCTTTTTATTGCCAAATAATATTGAATTAAATTATGTGGATATACCATTTTTTGTTTATCCATTCGTCTGTTGATGGACATTCAAGCTGCCTAATAAGAATAGTGCTGCTACTCACATTCATTCATGTACAGATTGTTATGTGAATACATGGTTCTATTTCCTTTGGGGCTATACCTAGGAGAGGAATCACTGAGTCATATGGAAATTCTGCGTTTAACTTTTTGAGGAACTGCCAAGCTGCCTTCCACAGCAGGTGGAGCATTTCGCATCCCAGGAGCAATGTATGAGGGTTCCAGTTTCTCTGCACACTTGCTAACACTTGCTATTGTCTATTATTTTGATTTTAACCATGCTAGTGAGTATGAATTGGTATTTCATTCTGTTTTTCTTTCTTTTTTTTTTTTTTTTTGAGACAGAGTCTCGCTCTGTTGCCCAGGCTAGAGTGCCGTGGCATCAGCCTAGCTCACTGCAACCTCAAACTCCTGGGCTCAAACAATCCTCCTGCCTCAGCCTCCCGAGTAGCTGGGACTACAGGCATGGGCCACCACGCCTGGCTAATTTTTTGTGTTTTTAGTAGAGACAGGGTCTCGCTCTTGCTCAAGCTGGTTCGAACTCCTAAGCTCAAGTGATCCTCCCTCCTCGGCCTCCCAGAGTGCTAGGATGACAGGCGTGAGCCACCGCGCCCGGCCTTGTGGTTTTGATTTGCGTTTCCCTAATGACTGACAATGTTAGGCATCTTCCGTGTGCGTGTTGGCCATTCGTAAATCTCGTCTGGAGAAATGTCTGTTCAGATCCTTTGCCCGTTTTCTAACTCCGGCGGGCTGTCAAGGGCTGTGTGGTGTCTAGCGAGGGGACGCACCGCTGTCGATTCTGCCGTCCCCTCTGCCTCGCCCTCTCCTTCCTCCCGCAGATCCTGGACTCGGAGCTGTTCGAGCTGATGCACCAGAACGGGGACTACACGCACTTCTACTTCTGCTACCGCTGGTTCCTGCTGGACTTCAAGCGAGGTGCGGACTTCAAACTGGGGGCTTCTTTCCAGACCGTGCGTAGCAGAACCCGGGGGGAAAGGTACCGTGGAGGAGAGGCCCAGGGGTGCCGGGGCAAAGGCAGCAGAGTGCTGTCCGCTCGCCGGCGTCGTCTTGCAGCAATGCTCCGCAGCAGGTGCCATCAAGATCCCAGCTTTACGGGGGAGGAAACCACACCCGGGAAGAATTAAATTCAGAGCTAGGACGAGGAGAGCCAGGATCTGAAGCCTCCTCTACCCGCCCCTGAAGCCCAGTTCCCTTCCGTTCTGTGACGCTGCTCATCAGAGACCAAGAACTCTGAAGCCCACAGAGCAGGGGTTATTCCGTACACATTTCGCACGTGACTTAGAAGTGACGTGCGTTGTTGCCATTGAGCAAATTTGGGGGATGCTAATAATCTAATATATAGGGGGTGCTTATTAAGCGCCATACACCATGCTGACCCGT
This sequence comes from Avahi laniger, assembly GCA_963575035.1. Taxonomy (NCBI): domain Eukaryota; kingdom Metazoa; phylum Chordata; class Mammalia; order Primates; family Indriidae; genus Avahi; species Avahi laniger. Next base: position 11,963 of record CAUYSK010050314.1, on the reverse strand, counting down.
TGATACGTCTTATCTCTTCAGTCCTCTCACACTATCAGCTTCACCCACCTACAGATGAGGAAAGAAAGAGGTTCATGAAGGAACTAGCCCAGGTCCCCTTGCTAGCGAGTGATGAAGGGAGCATTTGCACCAGGTCTGTTGGATACAGGAAGCCTTGCTTTTCACCACTGCTCTATTCTCTCTCTTTACTGGAGTCAGAGGCAGCCCCAGCTCTGCCTGGGTTTGGGGGGTCAGAGGGGAGATACCTCCATGGGCGCTAATGGAGATGGAGGCGCAGGAATACAGGTGGACGCTGGTCCAAGGGCAGGGCAGGGACAGGTCTACATAAACCAAACCGGCACATGCTCAGTTCCTCCTCTCACAGAATGTCAGAGCTGGAAGGAACTTAGAACCCACCTGGTTTGCATAGCCCATTCTATAGATGGGGAAAACTGAGGCTTCTAATGGGCAAATGACAGAGTCCAGATCCCCTGCCCCCTGGCCTGAGCTCTGTCCGCTGCACCAGTGCAGAAACACAAAGCACAGCTGGCCCAGGATTTTCCCAGAGGGATTTTCACAAGGGAGGGCGGCACCATGCGCCCTGTCGCTGACTCTCTCCCCGTGCGTGTCTGTGTTGGTGTTTCGGCAGAACTCATTTATGATGATGTCTTCTCGGTCTGGGAGACCATCTGGGCCGCCAAACACGTCTCATCCGCCCACTATGTGCTGTTCATCGCGCTGGCTCTGGTGGAAGTCTACCGTGACATCATTTTGGAGAACAACATGGATTTCACAGACATCATCAAATTCTTCAATGGTACCCGCATGACTAGGGCCTCTTCTTAGGGGTGTGGGTTTCTGGAGGGCCCCTTCCTGGAGCCTCAGGAGGGATGGAAATTTACTGAAACTGATTCATGGGGAAGGGGATGCAGAGGGTTCTTCCCACTTCTTATGGCTATTCTGAGAAGGATGAGTCGACATTTTGTAACGCTGAGGGTGCGCATACTCAGGGATCTGGCAGAGGGAGCTTGGGCATTGAAATCAGCCCGGGGGCAAAGCCTGGCTCTGCCACTGACAAGTGGACAAGCCGCTTCCCCTCTCTCTAAACACCCGCCTCCTCATCTGTGAAATGGGGTAGCAGCGTCTGTTTCAGAGGGTTGACGTGCGTAGGGAAAGTGGGCACAGAAAAGCAATTGCAGCAACACGAGAAAGGCACAGCCTTTGAAACCAGACAGACGTGGATGCTGATCCCAGCTCTGCCACTCGGGAGCTGTGTGACCTTATCCAAGTGACTTCACATCTCTGGGCCTTAAATTCTTCAGAGATAAAATGGTGCCACACCTCCCTCCCTCCCAGGGAGGTCCAAAGGATTAAATGAGACAACACGGATAAGTTGCATAGCATGGAACCTGACTCGTAGGAGGGCCCCAGTAAATGAAAGCTATTGCTACTGTTATCGCTATTTAAAATCAAAAAGCCTAAAGAAGGTTCTGGAAAAACCAAAAGAAGCAAAAGCCCACCTGTGATCTCACTTTTGAAGCATTAGGAGGGTTCTTATTTCACCAGTTGTATGTAGCTTTTTTTTTCACTTACTATTTCAAAAATTGTCTTCCATATAGTAACTTTTTTAAGACTGCAGAATATACCTCTGGTGACTGTCCCACATCTTACAGAACCATCCCTTACCATTAGCATCTAGGTCGTGTTTAGTTTGAGGTGTCATTGAGCAGCCAAAGCCATTCATAGCTTAGTGCAGAGGTTCCCAAACTTTCTCCATTCCGGCACCCTTAGTGTCTCTCTAAAATGTTTACGGCACCAGAGGCCAAAAGTTGCATTTTAGTAAAGACGTCGTCGTTAGGTCCAAACCCCTTAATAAGTATCTATGTGCTAACACCTGAGTCGCTGTTTGAAAACATAGTAAACATGAACTGAAAGAAAATAACATTTTTATTTCATTCTTAAGTACGTACGATTGCTTACTAATGGGATGTGTGCCCCGTTAGGCTTTGCACGGCTTCTCGAGTCTTGGAATCAAATGGAACACTCCCACCTTCGTTTTCTGTTCCACATAGATTTTCACGTGGTTCTTGCTTTTTTGTCCTAACAACCGCTGAAAATCTAGCTTTGCAGAGATGCAAAGCAATGGGTAGGAATGTCGGGCACTTTGTGAAGTCACTCCACCTGGCGGTTGATGCGGTGCTCCATACATTGGAGTGTGGATCGCTGCGTTTCCCTCAAAGCTTCCAAATAGTCCACGGCGCCCCTGTGAGTTCACGGCGGCACTCTAGGTACCTCAGCACCCCGTTTGGGAACCACGGTCTTAGTGTTTTGTTTTCCCTCTACAAAACGGTTTCTTTATTATAAATGTCCAAATTTAGAATTAGTTTATGGGTCCGATAATTTTGTGTGGCTGTTGATGAAACGATTATTTTTGCTTTTTCGTCCTTCCCTCTCCTCCTTCTGTTGACTGCTTCCTACTTTTCATGTATTTGTGCATCTGCTCTGTGCCCGGCCTTGCTTCCACTCACTCTGTTTGCAGGAAAGAGGTGAAACAACTTCACGTTTTTTTAGCACATGCTGTGAACCAGCCTCATCCCATTTGATGCCCCCAGTAACTTCGTGAGGTGGCTACCGTGACAGTCCCCATTTTACAGATGAGGAAACTGAGGTCTGGAGGTGCAGGCCCTCCCCAGAGTCTCTGCTTGCAGAGAGACCCTTCCAGGGGCTAGAAGTGTGTCTCAAGGCCGCACGCAGAAGGAGGCTCATGCGATTTTGCCTTCTCCTCTTTCAGAAATGGCCGAGCGACACAACACCAAGCAAGTTCTGAAGCTGGCCCGGGACCTCGTGTACAAGGTGCAGACCCTGATTGAGAACAAGTGAGGGGCACCTGGCCCGGGCAGTGTCAGCCAGCTACCCCTGCCTGGCCTTCTGCCCACTCCTCTTCCCGGCCAGAGGGCCGCCCCAGGAGCCGGGTCCTGGTGTCTGTTCAAGAGCATGGACTTCTGTGCACAGAGAAGCTGGCCCGACTTTGGCGGCTGGGCGGGTGGGATCGAGGGGCGCCCCTTCAGTTCAGCCTCACGTTTTCCTGTTTGACCAAAGATCGCCCACCCACGTCTGGCATTTCTCCCTTGCGGGAGCTGGGGGTTGCTGTTGGATGGAGGAAGCGTCTTCGTTCCTGGTCTCCGGAATGGTCTCCTCTTCTTTCTGGATCCTTCCAGACTGTCTTGTCAGATGAGACTTTGGGAGGGAATTTTTTTTTTGGAAATTGGTATTGAAGGGATCTGTGGGGCTACCTCTGTGCTCTGAAAGGGGCCTCTGGAGATGTCAGAACATGGCCAGAAGGTTGGCTCGGAGCAGGGTCTCCCCCCCTCAGCATTACTGACATTTGGGGCCAGGTAATACTTTTTGAGGGGACTCTCCTATGCATTATAGGTTGCTGAGCAGTATCCCTGACCTCTACACGATGCCAGTAGCACCATCCCTTGTCCCCACCCGTGGTTGTGACAAAAAAAGAAATGTCTCCAGACACTGCCAGCTGTCCCCTGCAGGGCTAACTTGCCCCTATTTGAGAACCCCTGGCTTGGCGGAGGACGACAAATGTGCCTCCCTCCCCACTGTCTTTGTACGAAGTCCCCCCTGTCCTGAGGCCTTCCCTCAGTTAGAAAAGGCACACAGGGGTCCTTCACATATGTCCCTTGGGGTCCAGGATTCCTTTTGTTGTATTTTCTCCTTTGTCCGATGCTAGGAGATACTTCCTTTCTTTCTTCTTTTCAAGAAATGCATCTTCCTACACGGGTGATGGAACCAGAGAAGTGTCTGTCAGGCATGAGACAGTCCGAGGCTCGCTGGGGTCCTGCCCAAAGTCCATGCCCTGCTGCCTTCTTGCAAGGGAGGACCTCTCCTCTTCTTCCACATAAGGGGTCTCGGAAAGGTGTAGGTTTGGCGAAAGCCACTTGATCAGGGAGGCCGGCTTTTCTCTAAGCACCCTTGCTTACTCAGGACAAAGGCGGAGGAGGAAGAGGTCGGCCAGGGTAGAGGGTGGTGTGTGTTTCCCTAAGGAAACATCTGCTGATGAACTGGGGCCAGGGCCGCGGCCAGGTCTGGGAACGGCCACCTCCTTGTCTTCACTCGGAGGGTCACCAATCCGCAAACAGACCTAAGTGAGCTGGTTCACTCTGCCTGCTGCCCTTTCAGTGGAGCGGTCTTGCTAGCTCTTCTGTTCGGAGAATGCACCCAGAATGGGAGGACACAGTGAGTGTCAGGGAGGAAGGCTCTTCCCAGGTCACCTGCTGTCTCAGGGCGGTGAAGGAATGACGGCTGGGGTTTGGGGGAGGGGAGGAGACAGGGAAAGCAGCACATTGAAGTGTTCGCAGGGGGGCGCGTTAGTCCTCCCACCAGAAAGCAGAAAGGGACATGGTCAACGTTCCGGCTGCCGTTAGAGTCTCGTGTCCCCACCCTGGCCCCCAGCTTCCCAAGATGGGAAGAAACGTGCAAAAGGCCCCTCGGGATAAAAATCTTATTTTGCCGCTCAGCTGTTCCCGACAGAGGATGTTATTTTAGCAAGACCCAAGTCCCAGACCTTCGGATTCTTATTTATTTTTTTAACAGACTAGTCTTTTAAAGTTACAGCACAAGATCTCTTTGCCTTCTCTTGTGGTGTTCCGGAGAGCGTCCGTGGTTGTGGTTTGAGATAATTCATATTTATTTTGTTTATCGTGCTTGTTCAGATCTCTGTACACTGTGCGTGTGTATCCTGGAGTTGTGTGTGCGGGAGTCGTTCTGTCTGTGGAGTGCCCTCTCTTTTTCAGTGTGGCCCACATCTCTTGTAAATGTTTACTAAAGAGTCGTGTCTATATAGAGAGAAAATATATATAAACAGAGAAATATGTGAATCTGTGGGATTTTTATTTCTTTGGTTTTTTTTATTTTATTTGTTTTTAATTGGGAAGAAAGACATGTTTGCTTCTGAATTGTGCTCACACTTCCACCCTCGTGACCCCAGATGGGGTCAGATTGTCGTGACAGTTGCTTGGCCTCTCCCCAGAAAGGTGAATCGCTCCTTACCCCTTGTATCAGTTAGCTGTTACCACAAGTGATGCTGCACAACAAACCACCCAAAACGTAGTGGTTTAAAATAGCCATTTGTTGAGTTCATGGTTCTGCAGATCAACAGTCTGGGTTGGGTTCAGCTGGGCGGTTCTTCTGGTCTCAGCCTGACTTCTTCGTGCGTCTGTGGTCAACTGACGGCCAGAGAGGCAGCTCCACTTCTGACGCGGGCTGTTGGCTGGGGTGATGGCGGAAACTGGGGCGCGTGTCCCTCGTCCTCCTGCAGGCTAGCTCAGGCTTGTCAACGTGGCCGTGATGGCAGAGTCCATGAAAGCAAGAAGCAGCAGCCACGCCTCCTAAGGCCTCAGCCTGGCTGGCATGGAGTCATTACTGCCACATTCTGTTGGTCAGCGTAAGTCACATGACCACGCCTGGATTTAGAGGTGGGGAAATAGACTCCACTTCCTGATAGCAGGCTTTGAAACCTGACATTGAAAAGGAGCGTGGATACAGGCAGGGAAATCATGGAGGCCATTTTTTGCAAACTCTCTGCCACACCCCCAAGGTTTGGTGTACCACGGGGCCCCAGTCGGTCAGCCATGGGACAGGGGAGCATCCCTCTAAGCTAACGCCTCTCTGCATCCTGACTGCTGAGCCAGCTCATCTCTCAGCTCCGACATTCCCACAGGCCGCGAGCCCATTGCTGAGACATCTCTGGTTCTCACTGGTGGCTGTCATTCAGAACCGCAGTCAGGCAGTGGGGACCTTGCACGGGTCTGCACCCCCAGCAGTTTCTAAGCATGGCCTGAGGGAAACTTCTGGTTTTCAACTGCGGAAGCGAAGCTTGATTCAATCTAACACGCACCCGTCGAAACGTCAGGGTTTATGTAGAAAAAGTCAGATTTCCAAATTAAGCCTGCAAAGTGCGGGAGGAGTTTGCGGATGGCACCAGGTAGCTGGATGGGCCCGGTCACCACTTTCTCAGGAAATTCCCAGCAGAGGCAAGTGTGAAGCCACTCACAGAAGCAGGCCAGTGGGGATTTGTCCTTTTGCCAGCCCAGCCGGGCGGGGGCTGTGCTAGGTGGAAGGTCTGCTGCCTCTTCCCGAGGGGAGCGTCTCAGAGCAAAGTCTGGTCCTGATGCTCCACGACTGTCCTTTGACGTCACCGTCTCATTTCTCGGACTTCAACCTTTACTCGGTCCACATGGCCCCCCTCCGGAGGGCTGCACGTTGCTCGCAGCTGCCGGGCACCGCCAGACCTGGGGAGCACCAGGGCACCTGTCGTGTGGCCACAAATGCCTGGTTCCGTGCACTGTTGGCCTCTGGTCTTTAGCAGTATATCTTATGGGAAAAAGTCCCGAGAGAACATTTTTGCTTTTGTCAAGGCTTTCCTAAACACGTGCACTTGAACTTGCCTACACGAGAAGAGGTAAGTCTTGGATCACCAGGCACGTTTCCTCGGCTCGGTCGGGGTGGAGACGCGGTCCCGGTCCTGCGCGTGCGAGTAGCCGTATCATGGCCGCGCTCCGGCCCTCTTCCCGCTCTTCCTTCTCCTCTCCAGCCCCCGTTCCTCCGCCGCTCTCTCTTCTTTCCTATTCCTCTCCGTCTCCCTCCTTCTGCTGCTTCTCCTCGTATTATTAATAACAGGAATTGGACGGTGTCTGTGCCCACGTTTTCTACCTGAATTACGCTGGGCTCGTGCGGAGCAAGGCTGCAGTGGGAAGGCCCTTCTGGCTGCCCCACCTTCTCCGTTTAAACCGTCCTCCATTTTATTTCCACCTTTGGCTTCCAGGAGAGGCCACGGGGCAGGCGAGAAGCACTTCTCCCGCAAAGAGTTCGGGAGGCCCTCGCCTTCTGTTGCAGAGTGGCTGGAAGCCATGTTAAGCCATATTCTTTAATTTTCTTTCTTACCTTCTCTCCGTCTCTCCCAGTAGTCCCGGGGGGAGGGGAGGTGAGGGCGTGGTCAGGAATAGGGTGGAAAGTGATAGGCTGGAGTGCAGTGATGCAATCATAGCTCACTGCGACCTCAAAATCCTGGGCTCAAGCAATCCTCCTGCCTCGGCCTCCCAAGTAGCTGGGACTACAGGTTAGCGTGCAACCACCCCCCGGCTAATTTTTATTATCTCTTTGTAGAGATGGGGTCTCGCTATGTTGCCCAGGCTGGTCTCAAATTCCTGGCCTCAAGCAATCCTCCCACCTCGGCCTCCCAAAACGCCGGGATTACAGGTGTGAGCCACTGCACTGGGCCCAGAGTTTTCTTTACATTTCAAATCAGTATATTCAAGTATATTATAATATGCATATCAATATGAGATTTAGATTCTTTTCTTCTCATCAGATACTCTTAAGTTTGACAAACATTAGACCCATCAGCCAAGGGAGCCTTTCTTCTTGGAGGACTTAAAGGAGAATTAAAACAGGAATGACTAAATGTATCAGTTAAAATCATGTCATATACCTCTGTCCACATATTTGGTGAGCCAAGATTTAGGATTCCAAATCTGCTACTTATGGCTATGTGGCCTTGGACAAGTGACTTGATTTCTCTGAGCCTTAGTTTTCACTTCTGTGAAATAGGGATGATAATGCCTCCCTTGGTTCTGGCCTTAGTTCTGAGCCCCTCTTTTTCAAGGGAACCCTCTGCCTCTCAGCATCACTGGGGATGGGGTTGGGAACCCGTTTTCCCAGAGTTCCCATATCAGGTTCTCAGATGAGTTTTTGAAACTTAAGAGAATGTGGCCCCGGGCAGAAAACTCAGGAGGGGGTGAGCCTTGAGCCCTGTAAGTCTGTGTGTTGGAGAAGCCCTGGAGTTAGGTGTGGTGAGGCCATCGGTTCTTGGCAGGAGCAGCATCCACGGTGACTCTGCGGTTTGCGTCTGATTCTGCTGAGTCAGGAAAGGGCTCCAGGTCTCCTGGTTTTTCTTTTCTTTTTTTTTTTTTTTTTTGGCTTTTAAGCCACTGGGTACATTAAGAGCTTGCACCCAGGACAGATACGGACTCTAGAGGAACACAATTTGAGCCGTTTTGAAGTGCCAACTTGACAATCCATTTCTGACCGTCAACCTAGCAGAACTCAAATACCCAGCAGGAGCGTGCAGTTCTTGGAGACGTTCCATGACACTAGCATGTGGTAGAGGAACCCTCCAGTATCTTCCCGGCTTTCTCTTTTCAGATTCGTGAGCAATGATTTCCAGACTTTGTAGGTACGAGGCTCCTTACAAGCAGTGGGTGTCTCTTATTTTGATGAAGAGAAAATAACAGAGAGACCCCTCTGTCTATTACCAAATAAAGACAGAGTCTTCTTGTAAATGGTTTTGCTTTACGGGCTGGAGAATCACTCCCTTTGGCGTTGCTGAAACAGTTCAAACAGAAAATTACGGAACTCGGGGGCCATTAGGAGGTGATTCCAAGAGAGGAACCAGCACAGCCCAAGCGCCAACGGATGACACATAGACTTGGGCTCCTATCTGGGAGCTTCTACTTGCTGCAGTTGGTGCTGGAATCTGCGTAGGGCTCAAGGAATATTCCCTCGTGAGACTGATTTGCGTTGAAGTGCTTCTGATGACACTCGAAATCAACTGCTGGGTTTGAATCCATTCGAACATCATGCGGTGGCTTCCTAGGTTTCCTATTACTTTATTCAATTATTCTATTACTTTAAAAAAACTCTAAAATCGTTCTTATTATTCTTTCTGTAAGATAAATACCGGGTGTGTTCTCTGTGATCTATGTGTCTCTGGAATAATAGAATCAATCCTGGGGGTTGTTTATGGTTATTGTCAATGGAAAAGAACCCACACTCTGTAAAATAGTTTAATTATTCTGAGCCAAGTATGAGGACCATGGCCCGGAGCCACGCCTAAGAAGCCGTGAGCAAGTAGACTCGCTGTGGTTGGGTTACAGTTTGGTTTTACACATTTTAGGGAGACAGGGATTACATGTAAAGTCATAAATCAATACATGGAAGGTGCACATTGGTTTGGCCCCAAAAGGCGGGACATCTTGAAGCATAGCAGGAGGGGGGTTGTTACAGGTTATAGGTGGGTTTCAAAGATTCTTTGATTTTTAATGGGTTAAAGAAATGAAGCTTTGTATAAAGGCTTGGAATGTTTTAGGTTAAGATAAGGAAGTCTGTTAATCAGAGAGAGGCCACTGGACATATATCAGACATATACCCAGACTCGAGTGATCTGTTAAGTAAATTGAGGACCTACAGGAGTGGTTCAAGCCCCACCTTGTATGGCCTTAGGCTTGTTAATGAGTTACAAAGGACTTCTCCAAGAAGGGGGAATGATGAGTCATGTCTGACCTCCCTTCCCATGGCCAGCAACTCAGCGTTAGGCTATTTCTGGGGTCCCCTTGGCTGAGAGAGGATCCATTCAATTAGCCAGGGAGTGCTTAAGATTTAAGATTTTATTTTAGTTCACAATATTCTTGAGTGAGCATTTGAAGCCAAAAGAGTTTGATCAAGATGAGTTGGGTGGGTAGAGAGGGGCAAAGGCGGCAAATCTAGGTATTACTTCGTATCTACCATAGTCTGACAGTTCTCAATTCAAATCCCAGCTCTGCCACTGATCAGCTGTGTGGCCTTGGGCAAGTGATTTTACCTCCCTGAGCCTCAACTTTCACTTCTGTGAAATGGTGACACTAAAGCCGCCCTTAAGGAGAGAGCCACTGGCCATTGAATGGTTCTGCCTGCTTAGCATCCTTTCCTCATTCTGGTACCAGCAAGCACCTTCCCCCAGATGTAGGTAATTATATCGTCTCCACTACACCTATGGCCTTCTAGTGGGACTGCTGACATGCCCCTCCCTGTCCAGGGGTGGGCATGTGACCCAGTGCTGGCCAATCAGACTCCTTCCCTGGGATGTGTATATACCAAGAGAGGAAAGGGAAGTTCACTCCTTCCTCTGGGGCAGCCAAGCTAGGGGGATGCCAGCCTGGTGCTGCCTGTGACCATGTTTCCTGAATGAAGGGGTCAAGAATGGCTAGATCCAGGTGTTCAAATGAAGCCCTTAGAGCTCCGCCTCTGCCCATCCCATGGTTGGTTCTGCTCCCCTCCATGCTGGCGTGCTGGCTTCCGCAGCGCCCATGAATCAATCGTTCTGGCCAGGACTGATTTTCCAGAAGGGCTCATTTGTCCATCTCAAAGCCCGGGGTGGCCAGGGAATAGCCCCAAGGGAAGATTAGGGCACTGCTTCCGGAGAAGAGCGATGGGCTGGACAGGCAAAACCAACAGACAGATCCCGGCACCCCTGGCGGAGAAAGCAGCATGTGCGCAGGTGCTGGGGAGAAGCCTCCCGGGGGCTCGGAAGTTCACTGTGGCTGGAGGGAGCAGCGCCCGGGTTGGGTGGATGACAAGAAAAAGGCTGAAGACAGTGGTTGGAGCTGGATTATAGAGAGCATCGCGTGCCCCGACTGACAGCGAACTGTCCACATGAGCGGGCTCGTTTGCATTTGCACAGAGGGGTGAGAAATGTCCGTAACCTCTCACGCTGCACCCCAACACTGGCACAAAATCTTGTAAATAATAGGCACCACTGAATAGTTGATGGGGAAATGAGTAGTTTTCAAATTATCCAAGAAAGGAGGAATTATAAAAAGGAAACGAAGAGAAAGAGACTGTGCACATGCCCATGAAAAGATTTAGTATGTGAGTGACAACCACGTACTCAGAATGGGCCTGGGCACTTTTCATAAATACGTGTAACTCCCATCGCAGTCTTGTGAGGCAGAGACGATAATAATAGCAGCTAACATTTATTGAGCGCCATGTGCCAGACATGGGTGCGAAGTGCTTTATTTATATAGAGAATCTCAAGTTAATTCCCGGAACAGCCTTATGAGGTGGGCATTATTTCAACTTCCATCTTACAGAAGAAAAAAACTGGGCTCCAGAGGGGTGAAATGTCTTGCCCGAGATCACACCGCAAGGATCCCACACTGGTGCTTTCATACGACCCTGGATTGTGCTCTTTTTGCCCCTCCCAGGAGATTTTTATTTGTTCATTTCTGGCACAAGGATGATTTTCTCAGTGTCTCTGGAGAACAGGATGGTCACCCCCTGGACACCGGTCACTCGGTGCCAGCTGGTCACAGGCAGGAGGCTGGCCAGGACTGCGTGGAAGACGGCAGTGACATAGCCCCAGCCCAGCGGGCACCTCCCACCGTGGTGCACGGAGGAGGCTTCACAGACTTCCTTGGCGAACGGTGAGGCCAGGCTGACTGGGAAAACCAGCAGGCCCGTGATGGTGGCAGCGGCTGGAGACAGTGGGAAGGAAAGCCAGTCAAAGAGTTCTGGGCTAACCTTCTACCCCAGGACTCATTTGTGCACCCTGCTATCCACCCACCATCCACCCGCCCAGCCACCCGTCCATTCATTCGCTACTGAGTGGCGTATCCTCCTTTTATCCACCCGCTCATTCAACTACCCTCCCAACCATCTGTCCACCCTCTCATCTGTCCATCCGACCATATTCCTACCTACCTATTCTCTCCATCCCTCTGTCCACCTGTCCGTTCACTCAGCCGTCCATCCAGCCATATTCCAATCTATCCACCCAGCCATCCATCCAGCCATATTCCAATCTATCCACCCAGCCATCCATCCAGCCATATTCCAATGTATCCACCCAGCCATCCATCCAGCCATATTCCAATCTATCCACCCATCCATCCATCCCTCATCCTCCATCCATCCAGCCATATTCCAATCTACCCATCCTCCCTATCCACCCATCCATCCATCCACCCACCCACCCATCCACCCACCCAGCCATCCATCCAGCCATATTCCAATCTATCCACCCATCCATCCATCCATCCATATTCCAATCTATCCACCCATCCATCCATCCAGCCATATTCCAATCTATCCACCCATCCATCCATCCAGCCATATTCCAATATATCCACCCAGCCAACCAAACAACAACATAC
>CAUYSK010050309.1:0-60559 GCA_963575035.1 Avahi laniger | reverse complement strand
TGCCCATCCCTTCGATGGTGTGCATTGCACTCTTTGTGTATGCAAATACCCGTCCCCTCCTCCCTCCTCTCTGCCCAACATCCAATAGATGCTATTCTTATACGTACACTTATGTGTTGATCAGTCTTGTAAACTTTTGATTTAAACTATTTCATCTTATATCAGTATAGCCACTCTTCTCTCTCTTTTGTATGCTCTTTGCAGGGAATTATCTTTTTCTATCCTTTCACTTTCATTCTAATTGTGTCTTTGGATCTAAGGTGAATCTTTTATAGAGAAGGAATAGTAGATAATGCAGTTCTATCCTTTCTGTTAATCTCTCTTGATTAGGGAGTTTAATCCATTTATATTTAAAGTACTTACTGATAAGGACAGACTTGTCATTTTGTCATTTGTTTTCTACATTCCCTATAGCTTTTTTGTTTTTCATTTCCTGCATTACTGTTTTCTTTTGTGATTTGTTAATTTTTTGTAGTGAAATGTTTAAATTCTCTCATTTCCTCATGTATATTTTATAGTTATTTTCTTTGTGGTTATACAGGAATTCAATATCTTCAAGTTATAACAGTCTAATTTGAATTTATACCAGTTTAACTTCAATGACATACAGAAACTGTTCCTTTGCAGCTCAGTTCCTACCTCTTTGGTTGTTGAATTCAAAAAATTACATCTTTATGCATTATGTGCCTCAAAACATAAACTAACAACTTACTGAAATGCATTAGTCTATTATGTAGAAAATAAGATGTGACTTTGGTTTATAACTTGACAATAGCTTTTAGACTAATTTTCTAGAAATGTAAACTTTTAAAAAATGTATTCAAATCATGTAGAAAACAAAAAGAGTTACAAACCGTTACAATAATATTAGGTTTTATAATTGCCCATGTATTGACCTTTATTGAGATGTTTATTTCTTTACATGGCTTCAAGTTACCATCTAGTGTCCTTTTGTTTCACCCTGCAGGACTCCCATGAGCATTTCCTGTAGGGAGGGTCTAGTGGTGATGAACTCCCTCAGCTTTTGTTTATCTGGAAATGATTTGATATCTTCCTCACTTTTGAATGACAGTTTTATCAGATATAAGATTATTGCTTGACAAGATTTTTTGCTTTTTAGCACTTTGAATATATTGGCCCACTTCCTCTGGCCTCCAGAGTTTCTGATGAGAAATCTGAAAATTTTATGAGGAACCCTTGTATGCAATGAGTCACTCTTTCTTGCCGCTTTCCAGGTTCTCTTTGTCCTCTTGATAGTTTGATTATAATGCGTGTTGGTGTAGGTCTCTTTGCGTTCATCTTCTTTGGAGTTTGCCGAGCTTGTTGGAGGTTTATGCTTATGTTTCATTAAATTTGGGAAGTTTTCAGTCATTATTTCTTCAAATATTTTCTCTGCTCCTTTCTCTCTCCTCTCCTGTGAGACTCCCACAACTCATAATGTTGATCTGGTTGATGGAGTCCCGCAGGTCCCTTCCACTATGTTCACTTTTCTACAATCTTTGTTCTCTTCCTTGGAATTCATAATTTCTATTGTCTTATGTTCAAGTTCACTGATTCTTTAGTCTACCTGTTCAAATCTACCTTTGAATTCCTGTAGTGATATTTTCATTTCAGTTATTCTACTTTTTGGCTCCAGAATTTTTTAGTTTCATTTTAGGCTTTCTACTTCTTTATTAATATTTTGGTTTTGTTCATATATCATTTTCTTTTTTCTCCAGATCTTCCTTTAGGTTTCTTTGAACATCTTTAAAACTGTTGTTTTAAAGTATTTGTCTTGCAGACCTGTCAGTTTTTTTGTTTTTATTTTTGGACAGTTTATTGATTTTTTTTCTTTGGGCCGTAATTTTCTGTTTCTTTGTATGCCTTATTTTTTGTTGAAAAGTGGACATCTGAATCTAACAATGTAGTAATTCTGGAAATCAGGTTCCCCTACTTCTCCAGGATTTTCTGGGGTTTGTTATTTTTGTTTATTTCATTGCTGTAGGCTGTCTTTGTGTCCACAGGGATCAGCCTGAGGTGTAAACTTAAGGTCTTCATAGGTCTTTTCTGAGCCTATACCTTTCCCTGGGTTTACACACTTTCTAATTTTCTCCATATATGTAGTTGCTTTTGAATGTCCTAGTCCTTGAAGTCTGGTTCCCAAAAAGGGAAAGAAAGACAAAAGGGGAAAGAGAAGGGAAATTGACCCTTTAAATCCCCAGAAGTCACTTCAGCCCGAGTGGAAGGTGCTTGTAACATGAGAGGAGGTATAAAGACAATGGCCACTGGCCTCTTTTCTGTACCTCTGATCAGAAGTAGAAATTAGTCAAACCATAGACTCCTGCTATTTGAAGCACAGGGTCCCACTGCCCTCCCACCCATTTCACAAGCTGTGTGTAGGTTACTTCAGGGACCCATGCACAGCTGCCTGCCACTTCTCTAGGGTGGGGATGGGTATTATCCCAAGAGCTAAAATGGACCAAGCTTTCCCCTGAAAGTTTCAAGACTTCAATATACTTCAGAGTTCCAAAATAGTTGCATCAGACAGATTTCTGCCAGTGCAATTACGGTCTAGGTGAGGAGACAGATTCCTGGTGCCTCTTACTCTACCGTCTCCCCAGAATCCTCTTGTCCTTGGGTTGGTTTTATACAAATTATTTTGAGTTAATTTTTGACACTGAGATATTCCAAAGAAAAGGAACCAGCATCGGTCTTAAGCCCCAAAATGAGTGTGAAGTTCACAGAAGTAGTCTGTGTTTTTAATGTTTCTGTATTTGAATTCCTTTCTGCAATTAAAGGAAGCTGCCACCAGGTTGATAATGATGCTAACACTTTAATTCTGTAGCTTGTTAGCAAAGGAAAAAGTCCATTTCTAATTATATTCTAACTTAAAAAAATGAACTTTATCCAGAGTTTGCCATAAAACAGAAAGGCTTCAATACTGAACAATTCTGTTGATTTTTATATTTTTCAATAAATCTTTCTAATCATTGCGTATTTTACCAAGTTATTAAAATATTTAAAAATTTGACCTAACCATTTATAATTTTCATTAAAAATATAATCCAGAATATCTGTTTGATAATTGCATTTCATTCTATGTTGTTCCATTTTCATTTCTGTAATATCTGTTCTTAGTTGGTAAATAAATTGAAAGTTTTATACTAAAAATTTTTGCAAGATATAAATATAGATGTACTAAGTCTCATTTTCATTATTAAGTTATCTATGATCAAGAGGAAAAATGAGGGACTTAAGGATGGCTGAGTGGATGCATCTGGTACTTGCCTTCTTCCACTGGGAGGAACCAAAATATTAATAGTAAGTAGATAATCACTGTGAATAGATCATTTAAGACAGTGGTCTCTAATTTTTAGCACTAGGGACCAGTTTTTTCATGGAAGACAATTTTTCCATGGACCAGGGTGGGGGGATGGTTTCAGGACGATTCAAGCACATTACATCTTGGTGTACTTTATTTCTATTATTACTACATTGTAATATGTAATGAAATAATTATACAACTCACCATAATGCAGAATCAGTGGGAGCCCTGAGCTTGTTTTCCTGCAACTAGATGGTCCCACATGGGGGTGATGGGACACAGTGACTGATCTGACAGGAGGCGGAGCTCAGGCGGCCACGTGAGCCATGGGGATCGGCTGGAAATACAGATGAAGCTTCACGGGCTCGCCTGCTGCTCACCTCCTGCTGTGCGGCCCAGTTCCTAACAGGCCATGGGCCGGTACCAGGGCCGGGGACCACAGGTTTGAGAGAACACTGGAATTCAACAGAGAGGTGATGACAGGAAGCACCAAAAGCCAAGGAAGGAGAGAGAAGTGAGGCGGCCTGTTTGGCAGAGATTGGCGAGGCTTCCGAATGTGGGGAGAGGGTAAGCAAGAGACCCCCAGAAGTCCGCATTCCCACCTCGGATTCCTTCAGTTCTAGCCCTGGCAGAGCCCTCTGACAATTGCGGGCCCCAGGCTAACATAAAGAGCTCCACGAACACTCCCAAAACCAGGTCCAGAGGAAGCTCATGCAGGTCCCACAACTCATGAAGCCTAAGCGGCCACAGCATGGCTGCATTTTGAGAGTCCAGCCCACACTGGATGGTGTCTCCTGCCCTTCTCCTGGGGCTGAGGTGGGAGCCAGGAGCACAGCAGTGGCTGCATATTTTCACATGCCCCGAGGACGCAGTCCACTGCCCACAACTGCTGCTGCAGAATGCTGTGGACTGAGGTACAGGCAAATCTAGCACTCCCCACCTGCCTGTCTATGGCTGCCCCTAGGGAAAGCAACCCTGACTTCCCTCAGTAGCAGGGATGCCATCAGCCACTGCCACTCCCCCCTGAGCATTCTGCTGGTAGCCTGGGGATCACCCTACCCCTTCCTACCATAGCCATCTCAGCGCACACCCCCAGGGGGCCTGAGGGCACAGCCCACCCTGGCTCTGATAGCCCCGGTAGCTGAGAACACCATCTAGAGGCCTGGAGATGACCCAGCTCAGTATACCACCAGTGGCACCTGTGCACTCTTTCTGGGGTCTGGGGTCAGGCCCAGTCAACCTGCTGTGGCTGCCACCATGCTGGCACCACCTGCACATGCCACCTGCAGGTCTGGAAACCAGCCTGCCCAATGGGCTGCAGCCACCACCAACCCAGAAATAAAGCTGTGTATTTAAGCCAATCGGTCTCTGACAAAGCCAACGAGAATGTACGTTGTGGAAAGGATACCCTTTTCAATAAATGGTGCTGGAAAAATTGGAACATCACATGAAGAATGAAACTAGACCCTTCTTCCCTTACTATACAAAGATCAACCCCGGCAAGGGTAGGGAACCTGAGGCCTTATGTTTCAAGATTGTTCTTTTTTAAGCATCAAAAGAGGCAAGGAAATCATCTTTCTCTGCTGCATCTTTTTTAATAAAAGGATTTGTTCTATAAAATTTGTATTCAGTCAAAAGGCCACACTTAAGGATCTAGAAGAACACATGTGGCTGTAAGGATGCAGAGTTCCCACCCCTACCTGGCCAAGACATCAAAATCACAGGCAACAAAAAATAGACAAATGGGACTATATTAAACTAAAAAGATTATGCTTTAACAAGAAAGCAAGCACAGGAGACAATTAGCAGTATAGAGACAACCTCTTGAATGTGAGAAAATACTTGCAAACTACCCTTCCAACAAGGGACTTATATCCAGAATATATAAGGAATTTCACTCAAAAGTAAAAAAAATCCTATTAAAAAATGGGCAAAGGGCATGAATAGACATTTCTCAAAAGACATACAATTAGCCAACAGGTATATTACAAATGCTCAACATTATATCAGGGAAAAGCAAATCAAAACCCCAATGAAATATCGTCTTACCCCAGATAGAATGACTATTGTTACAAAGAAAATAAAAAAACAAAAAAACTCCCCAAAACGCAGATACTGGTGAGGATGTGAAGAAAAGGGAACCCTTATACATGGTTTATGGGCATGTAAACTAGTGGTACAGCTACTATGATGAACAGTATGAAGATTTATTCAATAAAACTAAAACTACCTTAAGATCCAGCAATCCTACTATCCTACTACTGGATATTTATCTAAAAGGAAAAAAGTCAATATATCTAAGGGATACATGCACTCCCATGTTTACTGCAGCACTATTCACAATAGCAAAGATATTGAATCAACCTAAGTGTCTGTCAGTGAATGGATACTATTCAACCATAAAAAGAATGGAATCATGTCACTTGCAGCAACCCAGATGGAAGAGGAGGTCATCATGTTAAATAAGCCAGGCATAGAAAGATATCATATGTTCTCACTCATATGTGGGGGCTACAAAAGTCGATTGCATAAAGGTAGAACAAAAGTGGAATGTCAGATACCAGAAACTTGGGAGGGTGTATGGATGGGTGAGGGAGATGAAGAGGTTGGTTAATGGGTACAAACAAACAGAAGAAATAAGTTATAATGTTTGATTACCAGGGTAGGGTGACTGTAGTTACCAATGTATTATATTTTTCAAAATACCTAGGAGAGGACTTTAAATGTACCCAAAACATTAATAGAAATGATAAATTCTCAGGTAATTAACACCTTAAATTCCCTGACTTTAACATTACGAATTCTATGCATGTAACAGAATTTCACATGTACCCCACAAATATGTACAGTGTATCAAAAAATGAAATATAGATAACAAAAATTTTAAAATAAAAGAAATAAAGTCATGAAAACTTGAAAAAGACAGCCAGGAAAATAGGAAAGCTTGGGAATATGAGTTAGCAGGCAGTATTACAATAAGTGGTACACAACTATGAAATTTATGAACTGCATGGTTTTATTTTACATACACCCTTTTATACATACAATAAAAGATGTGACATATGTTAGCGTTACCCAATGGAGGACTAATTAATAGAATTTTTCCCATTCAAAAAATGTTATCTATAATCAAGTTTTTCTAAGATTTGGGAAGAATATTTCCTTTCTTTTTACTTTGAAGACTTTCTCATAACTGTTTATCTACTCTATCAAATACTGAGTATAGATTCCTGTGCATAGATTCTTATGTTCTCTAAAGCTTGGTATTATAGACTCAGAGGCAACTTTTTAGTCTTCTTTAGCATAAACCATCTTTGAATGGCAATGGCTTCATTTAACTTATCAGGAAGATGAGGTATTTTTTTCTTTTAGACCTGCACAAAACACCTGCATTCTCAGTGCAGTAAATCAGTAATGGAATACTACGTGACTGATATAGATGATCTAATTTCACACTTGGAAGTCTGAGGTAGGTGTTATCTCCAGTTTATACAAGGAAATAGAAGGACTTTCAGTAAGTGTAATCAAAGAAGTTGGTGATTTCCTTCTACCAAAAAAAAGTATAGAATTGGACAAACTTTTCAAAAGAAATTATTTCAGGACACTTATTTTTGAAAAACTGCTAAAGCTTTTGGTAAGAATGACAGGACTCTAGTATTCTTGCCGGGGGCTTCTCCCTTCCTTTCTCCCTCCAGCAGATTGCTGAGAGGAACAGTAGCTTTGTCAGCCTGAAATTGACTGCAAAAATCCAGCAACTTTACTGCCAGAAGCAATGACTTCAATTTGGGGCAGCAAGCAAAAACTTGATTTTGCTAGCTAAAATGGCAGACTTAATTGGGAATGGATATGAAAACCCCATAGCCTTGAAAGACCAAGATTGCCATGCCAATTTGGGATAGGTGGTAAACCAGTCAGAAACTTTATGGAGAGATTGTAGAAAGGAGAAAGCTAAGGAAAGCCCAAGTTAAGCTTTTCCATGCTTTCCTGTTGTCTGGAAAACTCACATACATGGAAGAAACAAAATAGCTTGGAAAAAAGTGAAGGGCAAGGGAGATTTGAGAATTGCCTAAAACTTTGAGCGTATTCCCCAACCCATGTAGAACTGGGAGTAGATGCAGTAATCCAGATGTTAGATTTCACAGAGAAAAACTTCAAAGCAGTCTTTACAGATATGCTTAGTATTTGAAGTAAGGTACGTTCAATGAATTAAAGAAAAATATCTTAGCAATATGTCAACAGAGAATCTTACAAGTGGAAAATACATTTTAAAAAGTCAAATGAAAATTCTGAACAATTAAAATTATATTACTATGACTAGTAACTATAAATAATTAAAAGTAAAATAAATCTGAAAGTCACCAGATATCCCCAACAATATAGTTGATAGGGTAGAGGAAATCAATGAACTTGAAGATAAATAGAAACAATCCAAAGTGAATAATAGAAAGGAAAAATTAGAGGAAAATGAGCACAGTCTCATACTTGTGGGACATGTGTTCCAATATATGTACAATAGAGACATAGAAGGATAGGGAAAGAAAAAGTTAAAGAAACTATTGATATATAATGGCTTAAACCCCCCAAATTTAATGAAAATCAGTAACCTGGAGATCCAAAAAGTTCAATGAACTCAAGTGGGATAAACATGAAGATAATCATACCTAGACACAACATAGTCAAATTGTTGAAAGCCAAAGCAAAGAAAAACCTTGAAAGCAGAAAGATAACTCATCACATACAAGAAGACAATAATACAGTTCACGGCTACAGTGGAGTCCAGATGAAGTGGGATGAATTATTCAATATGTGAAAAGAAACTATCAAAAATTTTATACCCAGCAAAATTATTCAAAATGGTAGTGAAATAAAGACATTTCTCAAAATAAACAAAAACTGAGGGGGTTCATTGCCAGCATACTTAGCCTACAAGAAATACTAAAGAAAGTCTTTCAGGTTGAGAAGAGATGATACTGTGTGGTAACTTGGATCCACAGGAAGTAATGAAGAGCTCTAGAATATACACAATGTTACTCTATCTCTTAATTTCTTTAAAAAGGTATAAGCAATAACTATAAGTTCAGTATAACTGGGTTTATAGCACATGTTGTATATATGACAATATTGGCACAAAGTAGAAGGAAATGGAGCTATACTGGTTTAAACTTGCTATCTTTTGCTGGAATAAAGTCAATATTAAGTTGTGATGTTACAGATAAATATTATAATCTCTAGAGCAATCCCTAATACTTGAAAAATATAGTTAAAACAGTAATTAACATAGTATACTAAAATGTTTACATAACACAAAAGAATAAAGAGGGGAAGGGGAACAAAAGTCATGAAACGAAATAGCAAAGTGGTAGACAAATCTGTCCATATTGATAACTGCAAATGTGAATGGGCTTAGTACTTTAATAAAATGACTTAGATTGTCAGACTTGATGAGTACTCAAGATCTGCCTCTAAATCTTGGATTTAAAGAGAAATAGGTTGATATTTATGAAGAAAAAAGACAAATCATGTAAATAAAGCCATTTCAACTCTTTTATGGTTATTTTTATCAAAAAACAGACTTCAAGACAAATATTGCTAAAGACAAAGAGGATAAGTTCATGATAAAAACGTCAACACATCAGGAAGATATAACAGCTATAAACGTACGTGCACCTAAAAACAGAACCCCAAAGTACATTTTAAAACTGACTTAGTGGAAAGGGGAAATAATTGAAAAAATTATATTCAGAGATTAGTTAGGGTTCACTAAAGAAGCAGAAATAGGAGATATATATATCTCACAGATGTATACACACATACACATGTATGCACATATATTAATCATAAGGAATTGGCTCATGTGATTAAGGAGACTGAGAAGTCTCCACATCTGCAGTTGGCAAGATGGAGACCCAGGAGAGCTGATGGTGCAAGTTCCAGTTTGAGGGCAGGAACTATGTTTCAGTACAATAGGCAGGCAGGCAAAGTTTCCTCTTAGCCTTTTGGTTCCCTTCAAATATTCACTTGATTGAATGAGGCACGTTGGGGAAGGCAATCTGCTTTACTCAGTCCACCAATTCAAATGATAATCACATTCAGAATTACCCACACAGACATACCCAGAACAATGTTTAATCAAATGTCTGGGGCAGCCCATGGTCCCGTGAAATTAACACATAAAAGATTTCAATAATCCTCTCTCAATAATTGATATAATGGCTAGAAAATGAAGATACAGAAGATTTGAACAACACAATCAATTTGCTCTCACATTTCCTTTTAGTAGCTGCCAGATGTGTCCCATACGAGAGAGTCAGCCTGGCCTAAATGCGTAGGGAGGTGGTGACTGGGCTACCAGGTAGGATCCTGCCAGTAATGTAGGGTACCTATCACTGTGACTGGTTGCACTCTAAGGACGAGAGCTAGGCACAAGGCTGAGTAATGTGGCTTATACTTATTTTAGTGATCAAGGCCATATCTTGTGTAGCAGCTCTGAGTGGCATCAGAAGCTAGGCTGACTCGAATATCTCAATCTGAAGACCTAAATCACCTATGGTAGGTGGTATCATGGTTATTCACTCCCCTTCTTATAAATTATACATATCTACCTCCTTGTAAAGGATTATACGTATCTACTTGCTGCCATGGACTTGCGATGCTTCCCTATGAGAGGAATAGAATTACCGGCAACACATGCTTGGCCATGCGATTTGGTTTAGGCAATGGAATGTGATAGCAAGTGACATAGTTATGCCCATGCAGAAACTAAGAGCCATCCTGTGGTTCAATATTTGTTCATTTATCTCTGCCACAAGAATGCCATGTCCTAGTTAGGGTCTGCTTCTTTAGCCTGGATCCCAGAATAAGACAACATGTGATAAAACAAAGCTGCAGGTGACCTATAACCTGAAATGGAGCCAGAGCTTATTTGAAGTCAGCATGTATTGTAAGGATAAGGTAAGTTTTGTTACCACTAAGATATCACGGAATAACCTAGTGAAAAATGCCTGAAACCTTGACACTGAACACCTCAGTCGATGGCACTACCCCAGTGTGGTAGACACGTACTGGAATACATTCCCAGCCACTTTTCTCTGTTCTAGAAGAGTAACGCTTAGGGCTGTGACAACCATATTGATATTATATCTATACAACACCCTTTGGCTGGAGCTAGTCAAAATGCACCAAGTTCTCTTCTTTGAGAATTTTACCCAAGGCCTAGAGCCTAGAAATTGAGAGTTAATTAATATACATTGAAAAGCTTCCAGCAAAGGCCTATAAACTCCTGCTGGTCCCTAGAGAAATTCTTGTTCTTGTCCCATTCTGTTGCTTTATTAATTTCTTTTGGATTTCATATGATATCCCAATATCCTTCCAAGAAAAGCTGCTTTAAACACTAAGCCAGTGCTAGTTGGTTTCTATTTGCAACTAAAAGAACCTTAACCAATACCTCAGGCACCTAAAACTGTCCTGATATTACCCGCATTCATTCTTAAAGTGTTGGCTTAGCAAAGGCCAGGTCCTGCCAAGCCTGCTCCTACAGTGGCAGGGGGTGTGGAAGAAGCCCTGGGTTCAGGGAAAGTCTGGCAGGAACAAAGCGAAGCCTGGAGTTTCCAAATCCCATCCCTCCATTCCAATCTCCAAATGACGTATTCTTTTTTCTTTCTCATCTCCCTAAATAGTGTCCCGGTTTCTAGCAGGCCTGGTGGACCACTGGAACAATGGATGGGGCAGAACACGCATGATACAGAGGTCTTGCTGTGTGAGTGGGTGGTCCCCGGCAGGGTTGTTTTTGGCCAAGTAGGTGCTGGGTATTTTCAGTTACAGTTGCATATTGTTGCCTGCAACTTCTTGGCAGTATTTCAACCTAATGCATTAAAATATAATTGCCTTTATTAAGAGAAAGAACAGACATGCACTAACACAGGGTTTTGAAAAGTTAGGGGCAGCTAACTAATGAAATAAGTTTGTAAGATCAAGGCATGGAACTGTTTTTATTGGCGTTTCCAGAATTTCTTTTCTTCTGGGCATCTGCAGAGAATGTCCATCTAGCTACTGAGTTTTCTCTGGGCTGACTGCCAGATTTTTGAACAAAAAGCTTTAAAGTTTTAGAAGTCAGTAAGATAATTAGAGGAGGGTGTTTTCTCTTCCCTCACAGCTCTAGCCCAACTGTCCTGGATACTTTGAGCTTTAGATTTACACATGTAAAATATCTGCTGGTATTTGCAATCTGGAGGTCTACCAGGACTACACTCAGTTTAGCGCCAACAAAATTCATCCTCTCTCTCCTCAGACCCCACATCTCTTTTCCTTCTAGATACTCAATTTATGTCATTACCACTGTCCACCCATGCATGCAATTGGAATTCTTGTCATCATCCTTGACTCTACTCTTTCCACAACATTCCAAATGCAATTAGTCACTACCTTCTGATTTGACTTTCGAAACAGTTTGAATTTGCTATCTCACTACCTTAATAGAGGTGCATGACACTGAATTGTTATGATAGCTTTTTAATCAGTCTCCTCATCAAACCATTACAATCTGCTCTCCAGTTATTCACATTGCTACCAAAGTGATCCTCTAGAAATATAAACTGAATGACGTTACTTCGTGAAAAATCTCTGAATTTGATGGTTGGTATGAATTTTTGTTTCCTACCTCTCTTCTCCCAATTCTTATGGGTTGAAATCCTGACACTCAATGTGAGGGTATTAGGAGGTGGGCCTTTGGCAGGTGCTTAGGTCATGAGGGTGGGATCCTTATATGTAGGATTAGTGCCCTTTAAAAAGAGACTTCAGAGAGGTTCCTTGCCCCTCCCTCCTACTATGTGAAGGCACAGCAAGATGACGACATCTCATCTATTAACCAGGAAGTGAGCCCTCAGACATGAATCTGCTAGCACCTTGATCTTGAACTTCTCAGCTTCCAGAACTGTGAGAAATTTGTAAGTCACCCAGTCATTCTCTTACAGCAGTCTGAAGAGGCTAAGACTCTTTATAAGGGCATTTGAGGCCCTCTGATTGTTAGCCTTTTTTTTTTTAAATATTAGTGTGTAGAAGGATATAAAAACTTATAAAACAAGGAAAAAGCCAAAGTTCTGAGAACTGTGCTCTTCTCACGTCACACAGTTGTTTATGTCATGCCCCAGTAAATAAAGGGGTGAAGGGAAAGTTACGTTCCTCCCTTGAACATGAGCCTTCCTTTCTTTCCCAGTCCTCATATTCTGTCCCAGCAGGAGCTACCTACAGTATTGGGATGTATGACCATTATTTAACCATAAGTGTCCAGTTGAGGCAAGATAGACCAGAGCATGCTTTTTGTAGATGGGAGAATAGGGCTAAAGAGTACAGGAGTTTTTTTCCCTGAAGGGAGTAAAAATCCCTATTATCAAACACCGCTATCTTCTGTGCTGTCTCGAGCCAGCCCGTGGGATATCTGTGGCAGTGTCAGTTGAGCCTCATCAGTTCTCATCCAGATCTTTCTCATGGGCCCTCCAGCAGCATAAAGTGAAGACCAGATGTGCACCTCCTGCTCTGGATCTCTTTCAAAATCCCCTAACACCCTGCCTGCTGATTATTGCTAGTGCTCATGTATTGTTCATACCTGTTCTTAAAGAGACATTTCTCATCCCAACACTTGATTTTGTGGACATGAGCTACGTGATACACTGCCATTCTTTGCCTTTCCTCCTACCGTTCCCTCAGCCCTGGATACCCTGCTTCCACCGCGGAAATTGCACAAGCCTTGGTTCAAAGTCACCACAGCTGGTCTCCCGATTAGAATTCACTGTTGCTTCCTTTGGCTTGCACTGTGTTTGACATGATCCTCTACTTAGCATTAGTTCATTGTGTCTAGTATTATAACCATGCCAATAGATTGAGCCCAGGGACTGACTTTTCTATCTCTGCACTCCAGAGGGCTGAGCACAGTGGTGACTTATTGACTGGATAAACACTAGGTCCAGTTGGAGCAAAAATCCCTTCTATGATATTTTCCTGGATTTGGGAGACTTCCTATGAAAGGAAACTTAAATATGATGTCCTGGTCCATTAATTCAAAGGGATTGAGTGGGAAGATGTCATTTCTGGCCTCTCAGAATTGTCAGATATGCCCCTGTTATCAGCAATGCCTTCTTGAACGAGGCTTATTTTTGCAGTATAAAATTTAACCTTCAGGGGCCACAGAACTAATTTTTAGGAGGCTGTATTCACAGAATGGGCCAGAGGCTTTCTCCTTCTGTCTTTGTAGGTTAAGTGACAATAAGTTATTACCAAATTGGGACACTTTTGAGTACTTGAAATAAAACATACTACATACATTTTTGAAATATTGACTAGCATTTTTCACCTAGGAATAACTACTCAAGTTTTAAAAAATAAAATTTCCTAAAAAGAGGGACATCTCTAATTGAAAACCTCATATTGCTAATGTGAACATTGGAAAGTAACAAAATAGTTGTACATATCCACATACTTTAATCAATTTCTTCATGGTATCCCTCTAAAGGAATTTTTTTTTTTTTTAGTATAGTCTTATTTTAACTTTTTTCATACAGTCACACTTGATGTATTCTTAAAGTTGTATTTTTGGCTTAATAAATTCAACTTAACTTTTAAGACTACATTTTAATTGATAAAATTACTTATACATGCTGCAGTATCCGGTAAGCTCAGAGGAACTTCTATTGAATGAGTATATTTACAGTTTGTGTATTAAAATGTGTGTAGCCCAAATGTTTTCATGAATTCTACATTTTGCCCCATTTAGAAAGTCTTTGACAAGTATTTTTTAGAAGATAAAACCAATCCAATAAGTTGTGTTTAATTATTTCATCAAAATGTTTACATTTAGATGTTTCAAAAGTGTAGATATTCAATAATTTTATTTTAGCACAGAGTGTACATTTATCCAATTAGAAATAGTAGCTTCAAAAAATACTTTCCAAGATACTCCAAAGTGTAATTACAGAATTTTAAAGTTAAAGGTTGCAGACTGAGCTCGTTGTCTAATTTATTCAGTTTCTCCCTGGCTTAGAGATAAATTTCAATCCCTTTCTGTGTGTAAGCTTTATTTTCCATCATTGCAATTCACTGAAAGTTTTAAAAGCTGACTTCAATGCTTTTTTTTTTCAAATGATTATATGAAAAATTACAGATTATGAACAAAATACAATCAAAATAAGTACTCATTTACAAATGACACAGGTTGATTTACCCGGCAGTTCTTCCAGGTTCAAACACCTCTAAAATCCAATTGATAACTTATACAACTGATGATTTTGGTGACTATAGATTCTATTTCAATTGCAGGCTATGACAATGAGTTAGTATACAAGTGTAGGTTGTGTGTGTACCACAACCAATTCCAAGTATATTTGTATACTTTCACAGATTTCTTTGTAGTACAAATATTGTTTTTATCACAAGAGTATTCTACTGAAATTTTTATTACCACCACCACAAAAATACTTTTATCTTCAATATTTAACTTTTTGTCTATAAAAGGCCATTAGATATTTCACTTTTGTCAGAATGTACTTCCAAAAGTTTGATTCTATGAATTTGATGAAACATACCCATTATTGAAATTATTCATTTCTATTTGCATCATCACACCGACATAAAACTGGCATCATTTGACTATTTGCAAAATTTTTCTTCTGCTAATGAAGCCAAAAAATTAAGTTTTCACTTCACTTTTCTACAAGTACAAGAAAATCTTGAGTTGAATATGAGCGAGATTACCTTAAGAGACATTTGATCTAAATGAAAAGACATGTTTCACAGAATGGTCTATAAAAGCACTTTCTATAGCTGCCCATGCCAACTTCAGGCAGAAGTTCTTAAATATCTTCTTAAAAGCCTGAATTTTGAAATAATTATAATCCTTTTGCAAATTTGTATGTTCTGGTGTTCATTTGATCAATGACATCACCATGTCCCCTATGGTAGAAAAGAAATGTTGCAAAGTGTTTGGGAAAATTACACATTCATCAACTTTTAGAGAAATAGAAATTTAATACATAATTTTTCCTTAAACATGCATTTTTATTGCTGCTGAAGTGTTAATCACAAAATGCAAATGGCAAAACCGTTGTAACAAATGTGCTGGAACTGCTGTATACACAATCTACCTCAGCCTCTTTTTTCCCCTGCGCTCCTTCACTTACATTTACTTCATCTGTGATTTTGCAAGTTACCTGTTGGCTCCACTGACTGGCAGCCTGGAAGCTCTGTTCATCTCGAAGCCCAAGGCAAGAGCCATAGCACAACTAACTTGTACATCCAGCAGCTAGCGGGGGAAGCATGATGAATTCCTTTTGCTCCTACAACCTAAGACCAAAAGGAGTTAGCTGTTCCTATCGAATCATACCTGAGTATACTTGGTTTTATCAGTGAGTACCCAGAAAATTGTTCTTGGGAGAGAACATTTTATTTACCTTGGGCCTGAAAAATGTTAGAGGAAAAAGTTACTCACAATAGCCCATATAATTATTTCACCGTGTGTTAATGTGAGAACTTCTCACACATGCTTGACAAAACCATGGTGGAAGCTTGAAGTAACAAAGTGGTTTTCTATCAGAATCCATCCTAGGGCATTTTAATGAAACTACAACTACTAACTTTTTTTAAAAATGAAAAGTCCAGGATAAGTCCTAAACCTGGTGGGATGCTTGGACAACAGATATACCAGAATTTCTACTTTTCATGGAAATGTGAAGACTTAGATGTTATGCTTCTCTCAAATAAGAGGGTTGTTTTTCAGAAAATATTTGTTTTGTTAAAATTCTGATGATTTCCCAAATATCATTTAGTTTCAGTTTGTCTTTTCTATTTCCTTTTATTCCCAGTAGAAATTAAGTTATAAAAAAAGCTACCAGTTTCGGCAAACTAAGTAGGAGGGAAATTGCTCAATCTGATCAAAGGTATTTATGAAAAACCTGGAGTTCTAATACTTAGTGATCAAATATTGAACACATTTCCCCGTAAGATCCTACGTAAGGATGTCACTCTCACAGTTATATTCGTTATTATGCTACAGTCTCTAGCCATTGTAATAAGGCAAGAAAAATAAATAATAAATGTTAGCAAATAAGAAAACCGTCTCTATTTGTAGCTGACATTTATGTAGAAAATCCAATTTCCCATTACCTGAAAGCTCTGCATTTGTGAGACGTGTAATATTTTGTTTCAAACATGACTATTGACTCCTATGCTTATGGACTCTCTTAGGACCTTACTAGGAAACCCCAGAGGAAAGATTGGGAGTTAGGGTTTGGGTGGTAAGTCTCCCTTCTAAAACCTTAAATAGTTGCTCAGTTTCTTGTAGTTTATAAAGTACACTTATATCCATGATTTCATATGAACTTCATAACCCTCTGAGATGAGCAGGGCAGGTATCATTCTCATACTACAGGTAAGGCAGCAAGGTTCAAAGTGAAATAATTTGCTTATTTTGGTGCAGCCAATAAGTTTTTGGGAGTGCTTACTTTGGACTAGAGGAAGATCAGCTAGTTATAGAAAGGACACCTGAGGTAGACCTTATTTGTATACTCTTTCCAAGCCAAATTACTTAATGGGTACTTATGTCTGATCTAGTCTGGTTCTCATTTTTTTTTTTCTATTGCCAAAGTTGGAGCATCTGGTGGGAAGCGGAATCTAGACTAAGGTTCTTAGTAATTTCAAGTTGAAATTTTCCCTCACAATTCTAAGTTAAAACTCTAAACCTGGAAAACAAACCAGCTTGGTGTATTCTGACCTGTTAGATATTTGCATGTTTTGACTATTTGCATTAAACAATAATAAAAACACATGTCTTAGCAATTTTAACTCAGAGTCATAGATCTGAGGGAAAGAGCTGGGAAGGGATCCAAGACTTTTGAGCTTAAGTCTTAAATCTGCTATACCATGTAGTGTGAACTTATGCATGTTTCTTCTATTCTCTGCATTGCCAATTCCTTACCCATCATAGCTGTAGGCCCTTCTAGTTGTTATAGTCCAAAATTTAAAAAAAAAAATTACCTAAAGGAAAACGCATTTTAAGAAGCTAACGAAAATCAGCCCATTCTAATGCAGTTAGACTTTTTGTTACAAGAAATTCAAGGATGACAAACCATGGTTATGTAATCTAGCCTATTTAATAGAATCATTGGAGCAAGAGAGATTTGGGTTCAAGTTCTTTATAGCAGTGTGACTTTGTACAAGTTCTTTCTGGGTTTAAGTTCTTAATTGTAAAATAGTTTATATCTATCTTATAGATTATTAATATTAGAACCAATGCAAATAAAATACTTGGAACATAGTATGTTCTTATAAGGTGGCTGTTATGGACTGTATGTTTGTGTCCTCTCAAAGTTTCTGTGTTGAAGCCCTAACCTTCAGTGTGATGATATTTGGAGGTGGGGCCTTTGGGAGGTAACTAGTTTTAGATGAGGTCATGAGGGTAGGTCCCCATGAAGGGATTAGTGACCTTTTAAGAAGAGACCAGAGCTCACTGTCTCTGCTATATGAGGATACATTGAGAAGGCTGCTATCTGCAAGCCAGGAAGAGAGCCCTCACCAGGAAATTAACCTGCCAGCACTTCCATCTTAGACTTCTCAGCCTCCAGGACCATGAAGAATAATGCCTGTTGTTTAGACCACCCAGTCAATGGAATTTGTTATAGCAGCCTGAGTAAACTAAGACAGTGGTTATTACAAACCAGATGAGAAAACAGAAAGAAAGAGATCAACTAGCAAACTAAATCAGAGCCATGACTAGAACTTAGCCTGCTTGACCCACAAATCTCAGTCAGGTTCAACCTGCCAGGCTCCAACATCTTTCACCCAGTGGTGTACCTGAAAGGCAGCTCTTTCTGTCACCGGAGGTATCTGGGAAAAGACAAACCATCTCTATGGGTAGCCATTTTTTCCTTCCGCAAAGTGGAAAATTTAAACCCTTTCGGCAGACAGCCTGCCTGCACGCTCTCAGGAGACACAAAGGTCCTGGCAAACTTCGTGCTCCAAAATCACCCTTCTTCAATTACACTCCCCCAGGTTCCTCGATTAGCAGGCCCCAGCAGTTTCTCTCCCTGAGCCAGTCTGGGGTTGGGGCCTAATGCATCGCAGGTGGGTCCTGGCTCCAAACTCATTCCAGATGGCCTCACAGTCTAAGCTTCCCAGCAACTCATTATATTTTGGCTATCCTAGGATCATTAATGATGCTGAAAGACTGATTCCTGAGTGTAGCAGAGAGATACTCCGAAATGAGGACCTTTGAGAGACCTTGTATTTTGGAGCACCCACCGTAATATATGCATTCATAGGGAGCAAGCACATGCTGACCTTGACTCTCAAAGGTCACCGTGAGGGGCCCACAAATTTGACATTGTGAATGGTCTACTTGGGTCACAGCAAGTATAAAGGGATCATCTGTGCTCTTACAGAAAACAGCTCTATTGCCGCTGGGCTCTAGAGGGAGTAAGGATATATCCTTGAACCCTAGAGTAATTGCTGTACCAGTTATTCCTAGGGGGCGGGGGCATGCTGGGACAATTGTTCAGGAGCACAGGGTGAACCTCATGGTTTTTAACCCTTTTACAGCCAGATCCCTTCAGGAAGGGTAACGTTCTGTTAACTGCCTCTTGTAAAATAAGTTTCTTTTGTAACAAAAATTTCAACTCCCTTTCTAGTTGAGAAACTTCCCAAGGCAGATACTGAAGATGAGCAAATATGAGATTATTCAAGGGACTTTTGAATTATATACTTTTTCAAAAAAAAGAAAAGCACATTTGGAATTATCTATGTTTTGGAATCTTAAGAGCTTGGGTAAAAAAAAAATCTTAGAAAGAGGCAAGAACATGGCATATTAAAGCCAGTCACCCTTGGATTTAAATCTTGATCCCCATCACTTGTAAGCTTGGTGTTTGTTGGGGAAATTATTCACTTTTCTGACAGCCATTATCTGTGAAATTAGGATAATTTCAACATAAAGGGGTGTGGATTGGTTTTGTTCGTTTCCTCATTCATGTGTTTTTCATCCTTACACATTCATTCATTCCCTGAGTGCCTGCTCTGTGCTAGGTACCTTGTTAAATACAAAAAATCCCAGTCTAGGAGAAAAAAATGATATTTAACTCAATTCAGCACTATTTGTTGAGCACCCACTGTGTATCTGTTGCTGTACTAGATAACAGGGTGGGGTGGTGGTACAAAACAACTGTCCTCACGGGGGTTGCGGTTTAGTAGATGTTAAACCAATTATACTAGAGTGTAATTATTGCTGCAACTCTACGTTCTGGTACACTGGTACATGATTGGGCATAGTTGACTTTGCTTGACTGGCTCAATAAAGCCTTCCAAAAAGAAGACCGCGGACCTGGGTTCTGAGGAGATGGCAGAAAGAAGTTCATGTGGTCATTCTAGAAGAAATAGACATCATATACAGATATTCCTAAAGTTCTCAAAAATACCGTATTACTATTTATAGAGTTTTCAAAAACATTGTATTACTATTTTTCTATATGTTTCATGTTCACTACCAGACATAGCAATTTTGAACACTACATTTTAATCCTGAAGAAACAGAATTATAAGCATAATTGATATTGAAGTTGCTTTGAAACATTGTGGTAGAAACTGCTAGTTTATCCATTTTTTCCTTCTTCCTTATGAGCAGAACACTGACTTGATTCTGGCTAAAAGACTGCATTTTGGGGCCTCCCTTGGTTGGGGGAGATGGTTGGCAATGGGAGGGTTATTTTTAAGTTTCTTAATGTGGGTTAAGAAACAAGGTCCTCTGGATTTGTTGTAGGGGCGTAATAAGGTTATAACCGTGTTATATTGGACATAGACCTAAGTAAACATAACATGATTCTACTATCAGCCTGGCTCTGCAATAAGTGTATGTATCAATTCTTTACACATATTACATTTTCACCACAAAGCAAGCTGCTTCCTGTTTCCACCATTCACTCACCCAAGGCCAGTCATTAGTGACAGTACTAAGATTCAAACTTCACTTCATTCCACTATAAACTGGAATCGGCAAGAGTAGAACTAGTGGGACTTGAGGCAGTATATGCAAAGCACACGGCATGGGCCTTTGAATATAGTTGGTACTGAATCACAAGCTTCCTTCACCATTTCCCCTTTACTTTCTGGTATATGATCAAAACAAACTTGTTGGCAATCGGCTTGAGTCCTTTGTAGCATGTGTGTAATACACTCACACGCATGGGTGAGGGAAAGCAGTGGTTCAAACATGAGCAGATACCAAGAAGATGCAGTGCAGACTTGTGTTTATTTGGACTGCAGCAGAGTATGTATTAGCATCTCATCACCTGGCCTGGAGAGTGGACCCGTTGATTGGGGCCTGGTTTCAATACCCATTATGAAATTCAGTTTGGCCCACAGGCCAAGCATCTCTTTTTATCCATGTTTTTCTTTAGTTTTTGTAGCATACCTCCCGGATGTCTGGGCTGCCGTACAATGTAAAAATCATGATCAAACAGAGGCCTGAGGGTCAGCTACTTAGGCAAGACTCAAACAAGCCACATATGTGTATGGTTCCCATCAACATACATGCACATTTGCAGCCTAGCGTTGTTCTCAATCACAGCTTAAGGAAAAACTAGCAGCAGAAGAAACAGGAGTGAGTGTTGGGGGAACACGTTGTTTGGCAGCTGGAGACAGACCCTGCCTGACTGCACTTCTGTGTGCGCCCATTCCTGCAGATCCTGCTGTCACCTGCCTCCCAGTTTTGCTCCAGCAGTCATGTCTGCCATTTCCTGCCTGCTGCCTCCTTGCACTTATCCCTGATGTCCCCTTTTCCTGGGATGTCACTTATCTAACTCCTACATCTTTCAAGACTTGGTTGAAGCTTGATCTCTAGCAGCAATCTAGACAGAGATCTCCTAAGTCATGGACTCCCGGATAGAAGAGATGATATGCTTTAGTATTATAATTTCAAAGAAAAATCTAAAATAGCTATATTTAAGGATTTTATTTTAATGGAATGGAATGCTGTAATAACAGTGTTTCATAAGCATGTTCATAATATAAAGCAAAAATAATGAAATATTTTTAAAATAAAATTTTTATAAGCATAGTAAAAAATCAATTTAATGTTAAGCACCATTCCAATAAATTGGATAAAAACAATAAGAAAACTTATTCATAAGAACTTAAGTTAAATCTGCATTTTAAATAGAATATTAAAAATGGCAACTTCATATTGAATGAACAGGTAGGAGGACGTGGTAATTTTTGGTTTTAATGGTTCTTGTAATTCTGATGCAGAAAAACTCAGATTAAAGCAAAGGGTTGGATGACTTGAAGATAAAGGAACTATTTTATAACGAAAATCCCAGAAATGTTTCCCCAGGAAAAAAACTTTCAATATTTGAAAAAAACATTCAAATAAATTCAATTTTTTGGTTTCATTATTGTCACCTTTGTTTTCTACTTGTTTAGAAATCTTATCTAGAGTGAGAATCTTGCCTGCTGTGTTAGGGTCCTTCAGAAAAAAAAAAACCAATAAAATCTCTCTCTCTATAGAGAGAGATACGCATCTAACCTCTACTTTAAGTTCATTAAGGAACTGGCTCATATGGTTACAGGGTTTAAGAAGTCCCACCATCCACAGCTGGTAAGCTGGAGACTTAAGGTGAACTGGTGGTGTAAGTTCTGGTCCCAGGGTAGGAGAAGACCGATGTCCCAGCTTGTGCAGTCAGAGAGACTTCTCCCTTCCTCCACCCTTATGTTCTATTCAAGCCCTGAATATATTGAATGATGCCAACACATATTGAGGAGGGCAACCTGCTTCACTCAGTCTGCCAATTCAAGTGCTAATCTTATCCAGAAACACCTTCAGATATACCCAGGAATAATGTTTAACAATATCTGGGTACCACATGGACTAGTGAAGTTGATGTGCAAAATTAACCATATTTGCAGAAGAAGCATTCTTTTATCAATTGTCAGTTTTTTCATGATCTCTTGCTGATTAAAGAACCAGAGTGCATGTTCTAAATGACCATGACTTTGATTTGAAATTTAAATGTAATATATAGCTGTATTAGGGTTTTCCAGAGAAACAGAACCCATAGGATATATGGAGAGATATTTAAGAGTTTTTTTTATGGGAATTGACTTACATGTTTATAGAGACTAAGAAGTCCCACGATATGCCATCTGCAAGCTGGACAACTAGGAAAGCTGGTGGTACAGTTTAGTCCGAGTCCAAAGGCCTGTGAATTGAGGGACGGATGGAGTGTCCAGAGGAGAACCAGGAGCAGTGTCCAAGGGCAGAGGATGGATGTCTCAGCTCAGGCAGAGAGCAAGTTTGTTCTTCCTCTGTAATTTCTTTTTGGATAATGCACATCACATTGGGGAGGTCCATGTGCTTCATTCAGTTCACCAGTTAGAAAGTTGATCTCTTCCAGAAATTCCCTCACAGATACACCCAGAAGAAGTATCTTACTAGCTATCTGGTCATTCTCTAGCCTAGTCAAATTGACACGTGAAATTAAGTACCACAAGTCTACCCCTTGTCAACCTGGTATTTACAGGAATCTTCTTTACACCATACTTAGTTTCCAAATAAAGATAAAGTCAGAATTCCTAACATGATACAACTATCCTGTGTATAACCAAGAATTTACTAGTGCCTTCTCCAGAAAAGGAGGTAGGGTTCTTGAGTTATGTTTACTCTATTACCCCATAATTTAAATACTGTGATATAAAATACTTAAATACAAAGTTGGTGTATCTTATACGACGAGAATGAAAGGAAAGATATTTGCTTAACATATATATACACATACACACATGAATGTGTATATACAACAAGATTTATGACAATTACAGTCATTTCTTTACCTGGTCACCTGGTTATAACTGGTATTTATAGCCATCTTCTACTATCCATTCTGTATTTCCCTTTGCCTTCAGCAAGAACCTCAACTGGTTATGGTTCTTTACTTTGTAGGATGACCCAAACCTTTATTCCTGAAAGGTCTGCATTATTAGTCATCCTATCTGGATTGGGTTGTTGTAGTTTTCCACGGATATTAATAATAGGGCATGGTAAGAGACACCCTAAGCCTTCTGGAGAACCTTGCCCCTGCCCTGCAAGGTACTGTAGCCCTGCTGGCACATAACTGATCTTTCAGTAGGCAATTCCTACCAAGTGGAATTGGTACTCTACCAAGCCAGCTGCTTCAGGGTTTCTGTGCTTTTCTGAGACATGAGCTCTGATCAGAGGCCACATTGTGAAGAATACCATGACAGCGGATAAGGGATTCTGTTAGTCCACAAATGAGAATTTTGGCAGAAGCTCTGCATATAGGGAAGGCAAATCCATATCCAGAGTAAGTGTCAATTACCAGTAAGAAAGAATACTGCTTCTTTCATGATGAAAGTAATTCAATATATTAAACCCTGCCATTGGGTAGCTGGCTGATCACCTCAGGAAATGGTGCCAAATTGAAGCTCAGCATCATTTTCTGCTGCTGGAATATTGGGTACTTAGCTGTGGCCATACCTGAGTCAGCCTTGGTAAGTAGACATATTGATTATCCCATGCATAATATCCATCCCTGCCACCATGATTTTTAAATGAGAACATTAGGTGATGACAGAGGTGGTTAGGGAAAGATGATGATTGGTATCCATAGGTGGGTTGTCTTATCCACTTGATCATTAAAATTCTCTTCTGATGAGGTCACCCTTTGGTGAAAATTCACATGGAAGTCTATCCACATACCTCTTCTGAGTTTGATATCAATTTTCTAGTCATATCCCTTCCAAGTCTCTGACCATCTAGCCAAATAATTGTGCTATTATATACCAATTCATGGGCTATAGACATCTAGCCACTTCTTCCAAGCAAAGTGCACAGCCAAGTACATTGTCCAGATTCCTGCCCACTGGGAAGATTTCCCCATACCACTATTCTTTAGGAATATTCTATAGCAGGGCTGTATTGCTATAGCTGTTCACTTTAAGGCAGTGCCTGCATATTATGCAGAACCATCTATAGACCAAGTACTAGTCTCATCTTCCTGTCAGCTGATCATAAGGAACTCTTATGAGGCCATAAATGCAGACAGAGAAAAAGCAGTAAAGCAGAAGTTGGGTCTATGGAAGTATGGGCCATTTCTTTTTATAACTTACTTGTGCCACCTTCAGGGCCTGCTTGAGCCCAATCACATATATACCACTTCTACTTGGTGGAGTATTGCTGTGCATGCCCACCTTTATGACTTGGTGGGTCAGCTAACCAGTTTAATGGGTGGCTCAGGTCCAAGGGTCACTTGATGATCTATGATCAAGTGTTCAGCTTCTAATAAGACGTAGTAGCGGACCAAGAGCTGTCTCTCAAATGAGAGTGGTTATCTACAGATGGCAGAGCCTTGCTCTAAAATCCTAAAGGCTTATGTTGCAATTCACCTACAGGGGCCTGCCAAAAGTCTCCAAACAGCATCTCTCTGCCGATACCTCAAGCACCATTGCATCTGCTGGACACATTGCCCGAGTGGAAGAGCAGCCTGAACCTATTGAAGAGCCTTCTCTTATTTTGGGCCTCACTCAAAAAACTGGCAGCTTTTTGGTTCCTGTGGTATATGGGCTGGAGTAACACCCCCAAATAAGGAATGTGTGTTACTTTCAAGATCCAAATAGGCCCACTAGGTGGTGTTGTATCTGGACCCTCTTAAAACCAAGAAAGGAACACAACTTATCCTTTATCTTAGAAGGGTTATCCAAACATACCACTGGACCCCTGGAAGTTTTACTGAGGTAAAAGGCTCCTAAGTTTTAGTTGGATTTATTCCCCATCCTTTCAGTATTCAGATGTCTTACCAGTAAGCTGAGGGTAGTTGCTACCTCTTGCTATCTAGGTCAGCATGCTAATGTAGTGGACTAGTGGAAGGGAAAGGTGGTCAAGATCCCTGGAAACTAAATGGTGATGTAGGGCCGGAGAGTTGATTTATCCTTGAGGTGGAACTGAAGGTATATTGCTAGCCTTCCCAGCTGAAAACATACTGGTGGGCCTCATTGATAGGTATGGAGAAAGAGGCATTTGCTGCATCAGTAACTGCATAACAGGGGATGCATTAACACACCAGTAACACCAGCAGACGTGCTAATTTGCTTAAGCAATGAAACTACATCTGGTACAGCAGCTACAATTGGAGTTACAACTTGGTTCAGCTCACGATAATCCACTGTTCTTTTCCAAGATCCATCATCTGTCTTCTGAATAGGCTGAGTAGGAAAGTTGAGTGGGAATGAGGTGGGAATCACCACCCCTGAATCTTTTAAGTCCTTGATGGTGGCACTAGTCTCCACAATTCCATCAGGGATGGCTGTATTGCTTTTGATATGTTATTTTTCTAAGGGATAGGCAGTTCTAATGGCTTCTATTTGGTCTTTTCCACTATAATAACCCTTATTGAACAGGTCAGTGAACCAACACGGGGATGATTCTACCAGCTGCTAATTGTATCTATTTCAATTATACATTCTGGAACTGGGTAAATGACCACATTATGGGTTTGGGGGATCTACTAGATCCACTGTGAGATAGATACGAATCGAGATCCCATTGATCCTCTGACTTCCATAAGCCCCATTCGGATCGGAGAGCCAGGGATACTTTCGGCTTCTGAAATCAGTCTTGAACCAGTATTAAGTAATCTCTGAAAGTTCTGATTATTCTTTTTGTCCAATGTGCAGTTACCCCGCTAAAAAGCTGTAGGTCCCTAGGGGGAAGACTGGGCAAAAGACTAACAGTGTAAGTTTGATAGTAAACCGGGGTCTTTCCTTGAAGGAACCCAACCACTCCTTCGTTCAAGGGTTCTGGATCTGTAAATTGGCTCAAGCCTGGAAATTGAGAGGATATGACTTTGCTTTCGTGATTTGAGTTTGACTTGCTTACTTGATCTAAATAAGCAGAAAAATTCTAGAT
Source organism: Avahi laniger (assembly GCA_963575035.1). Lineage (NCBI taxonomy): Eukaryota > Metazoa > Chordata > Mammalia > Primates > Indriidae > Avahi > Avahi laniger. Next base: position 34,307 of record CAUYSK010050309.1, on the reverse strand, counting down.
CAAGTTCAGCAGGGTTTCTATCTGCTTTTACTTCTAGGAACAGATGATTAATTAGCCTGCACTGTAGGTCTGATCATCCATGGTATAAACTGTTCATAGAGATACAAAAATTCTGCATTGAGTATTCCTGATCAAGTAGATTGGTCAGAAGTTCTAGAGGCCTGGACTCATGACTGGTAGGGAGTAGGGGGAGGCCTTTTGGCACTAAGCCCTCAATCTGTAGGATCTGATGCTATTTCTGGTAGATAGTATCAGAATTGAATTAGAAGACACCCCATTGGCGTGTCTGCTGCAGAACTGATTGCTTGGTGTGTGGTGTGTGGGGAGAAACTCACATATTTGGTCATAAAAGTCTACTCTGTTGAATGTTGTGGTGGAAGCAGAGGAAAAATGTGTCCCCCCCACAGTGAGTTATTATATGTTCAGAAACATAAACACAGATGCCATGTCCACTGTAAAAATTGACTCAAGTTTCTTCTTCATTCTCCTTATACCCCTAACCCCACTAGGTTCCCCGTTGGGGCAGATTTTCCGTTTTCAGTGTCTCAAACACTAAATGAGACAGAAAAGCAAGAGCTTTTCTTTTGGTCTGCAAGCCCAACCTCTGATCAGAATTTCCTGTGGAGATTTGCAGTTGGGCATTTCTTCCCTCGAGTACAGCACCCAGAGGCACTGGGTAAATCTCAGGCTTGCAGATGTGAGCACAGGGACCTTTGTCAGGAGCCTGACAGTATTGAAGGGGGTTTTTCACATGGTTTTTGGTACATGTTTTTCTAATAAACTTATTTCAAGTGTTGGATGTTATTGTGTTTCTCCTTGTGTTTTTTTTTTTTAACTTGGAAAACTTCATACATTCTAATACTATAAAATCTAATATATACTAAATTACTTTTGTAGCATTTTCCAATTTATAAGGTCCTTTTCACATATGTTCTTATTTCATTTTGAAATATTGTGGAAAACAGGAAGAACCTAGGTTAGCTCCATCTTACAGATGAACTGTGAATACAAAGGTGATCAGAGGTAGGTGAGAAGATAGGGCTGGTGACAGGAAAGATGTCAATGGCAGGGTTTTAGGAAGTTAGAGGGTTGTGGAAAAGTTAAAGAGGGAAGAGAGACTGGGGCACAGCATGTGGTTGGGTGTGTCTGTGTTGGGTCATGGGCAAGTATAGATGAGCTGACTGGAGAACAAGTTTTATTTATGATGATTTGTTATATGCTGTGAATGGAATCCATAATTGGTACTGTTAAAGAAATTTCAGCAAAAATTTGTTATCTTTTAATTTTTGGATGCTAATCCAATTTTTGTGGTAATGGCATTATACCAGAGAGTATCACAGATCTTAGCTTCATACAATTATGTAAACAAATTGAGATATCAAAAACTAATTGCTATAGACTAATGTTTCTCCACAATCAACCCCAGTTATCTTCTAATATTCCAAGAACCAATTTCTTTTAAATCCAAATAGAATGTCTACTTTTTATGCTAAGTGGAATATAATGATAAAAGTAAAATCCTAGTTATTCTTGAATAGGGAATAGAAATCATAGTGAATAGTGAATATAGGTAAAAATACTAGAATATAGGTTTATTAAGTGGCAATTTCTCTATTAAAGTGTTTGCATTTAAAAAACAAGTATGCATGACAGAATTAGCTGTGCTAGTTATTAGTGTTTTACTTCGAACAGAGTCATAGTCCAGATCTATTCAGCTTTAAAGAAAGTACTTTATCCATTCTACACTGAATTGTGATAGCAGATTTGCAGTCAGGGTTACACAGATGACATATCATAAATAAATATATTCATTGAAATTATTGTAAACATATATAGCTGGAAATAAATTTATGATAATGTTACTTATATGGGAGTGACATTAAGACGGTGGACCAGGAAAGCTCCAGGCTCTCCCTTCTCCAATGGAAACACCAAATACACAATGAATAGCTTATGAGAGCTCTAGAAACCAGTTAAAGTTCTACAGTAACCAAGTGGATGCCCAACCAAGAAAAAGCCACACTAAAATGGTGGAAAATTTTGTGGCATTTTGCTCACCCTTTCTCTATCCCCTCATGCATGTAGTAATGAAGTCAGGAGGAAGCCACTAAATTCCCAATTCTATCCCTATGATAGAAGGAAAATAGAATTTATTTGCAACATTCTGGCTTGTCTGGGAAGCTACCCAAGGGACTGTTTTGTCTCACCTAACTTGGAGCTTCAGTGGGAATAGTAGCACAGTTTGGATATCACGTTGGAGGCTGATGAAAGCAATGGTGGTACCATGGTACCTGAGAACTGCAGGGGGACTACAGACCTGCAGGTTTCTTGGGGCAAGAGCCTAGGGGCAGTAGGATAAAATACAGCATCTAAGGTCCCTGAAACAGCAGAGAGAAGACTCTAAGGGAAATTAATACAATTAAAGGTCCCATGTATATGAAGAATTAGAGAAAACCATACACACAGGTCCAAGGAAGACGCACGTCCAGGAGAGGCCTGAGAAGATCTTAAGCCCTCACCCTAGGCTGACTAGTGAAGATCTTCTACACAGAGCTAGTCTGCAAAGACTGAGAAGGGGGTTTTTCTTTCAAGTGCCCAATTTTCAAAAGATTACAATGGATAAGAAGAAACAGGAAACAGACTTTTTGAAGGAAAGTATCTTCAGAAACTGCCCCCATGAAAAAGAAGGTTTAAAATTATTTAACAATTTTAAAATAAATATGCTCAGAGGAAAAAACAGACAAAACTAATGACCCTATAAACGAGAATATCTACAAAGATCAAACTTATAAAAAAACTAAATCCTGGGACTGAAAAATACAGTAACTGAATCGAAAAGTTTACTAGAGAAGTTCAGTAGCATATAGGAAGAAAAAAATAAGTGAACTTGAAGAAAAGTCATTTGGAATTATTAAGTCTGAGGAGCAAGGAAAAATGAAAAGCGAATCAAGCTCAAGGGCCTTATGGAAAGACATCAAGCAGATAAGAAAATTCATTACCACTAGGATCTGCCTTGAAAGAAATGCTACGGGAGTCCTTTAAGTTGAAGTGAAAAGACCCTAAACAGTACCTTGAAACCATATGAAAATACAAAGTTCAGTAAAGGTAAATACATTGACAAATAAAAACCTGTATTATTGAAATTTTGGTTCATAACAGTTTTATAGAATTTAAAAGTCAAAAGTACAAATGTTAATCTTATGTTAGTGAATATAAAATATAAATATTCTGACAACATGAAGTAGGGAGGGTGGAATGATAAAGAAGTTTTTGTATATGATTAAAGTTAAGCTGGTTTCAGTTTAAAATATGTTGGTATGACTTTAGAATGTAATTCCCAAGGTAACCACAATAAAAATATTTAGAATATAGAAGAAAATTAGAAGGGAATCAAAATATTACTACAGAAAAAAAAGTCAACACAAAGGCAGGCAGTAAGGGAGGAAATAAGGGACCAAAAAAAGCTATAAGATAGAAAAATACCGAAATGGTAAGTCCTTCCCTACCAGTAATTACTTTAAGCATACATGGATTAAATTCTCTGATCAAAAGATATGAATTGGTAGATTGGATTTTTTAAAGAGACAAGTAGTATGAAGTATACGCTGTCTACAAGAAATTCACTTTAGGGATTGGTAGAATCAATATTGTTAAAATGTCCATTCTACCTAAAATGATCTAACAGAATTAATGTAATCCCTATAAAAATTCCACCATCATTCTTTATAGATTTAGAAAAAGATAATTCTATGCTTTATCTGGAATCAGAAAAGACCTTGTATAGCCAAAGTAATCTTAAGCAAAAAGAAAATTGGGAGACATCAGTCTGCCAGTCTTCAATATTTACTATAAGGCTATAGTAACCAAAACAGCATGGCACTGGCACAAGGACAGAAATATAGACCTTTAGAATAGGACAGAGATCTCAGATATAAAACCATCCTCATATTGTCATCTAATCTTCGACAAAGCAGACAAAAGTATACATTGGGGAAAAGAATCTCCATTCAGTAAGCGGTGCTGGGAAAACTGGATATCCACATGAAGATTGAAACTGGAACCCCACCTCACCTCTCACAAAAATCAACTCATGTTGGATAACAGACTTAAACCTAAGGTGTGGAACCTTAATTCTGGAAGAAAATGTGGGGAAGACTTTTAGACAACGGCCTAGGTAAAGAATTTATGACGACCTCCCCCCAAAGCAATCACAGCAACAACAAAAACAAACAAATGGGACGTGATAAAATTAAAAAGCTTCTGCACTGCCAAGGAAACTGTCCTTAGAGTGAATAGACAACCTACAGAATGGGAGAAAATATTTGCTTTCTACACATCCGATGAAGGGCTGATAACAAGAATCTACATAGAATAAAAAAAAAAATCAAACGACCCCATCAATAAATGGGCAAAGAACATGAACTTTTGAAAAGACAGAATGGTCAGCAAACATATAAAAAAGTGCTCTACATCTCTAATCATTAGAGAAATGCAAATCAAAACTACAATGAGATATCACCTAATTCCAGTGCGAATGGCCTCTATTAAAAAGACCCAAAATAAATTCTGATGTGGATGTGGAGAGAGTGGAACATTCTTACACTGCTGGTGGGACTACAAATTAGTACAACCCCTGTGAAAAGTAATTTGGAGATACCTCAAAGAGCTAAAAATAGAAATACCATTTGATTCAGCAATCCCCCTACTAGGCATCTATTCAAAGGAAAAAAGACATTCTATAATAAAGACATCTGCACTTGAATATTTATAGCAACACGATTTACAGTTGCAAAAATGTGGAAACAACCCAAATGCCCATCAACACATGAGTGGATTAATAAGATATGGTATATGTATATCGTGGAATACTATTTAACCACAAAAAACAATGGTGATCTAACACCTCTTATATTATCTGGGATAGAGATTGAGCTCATCCTTCAAAGTGAGGTATCACAAGGATAGAAAAATATGCACCACATGTACTTGCCATTAAACGGGTACTAATTGATCAACACTAAGGGCTCACATGGTAGTAATACTCACTGGGTGCAGGTCAGGTGAGGGGGGTTGGGGCTAGAGCAGGTGGGGTAAGTAAACCCACAGCTAATGGAGACAGGGCACACTGCATGGGGGAAGGACATGCTTGTGGCCCTGGCTTGAGCAAGGCAAATGTATTTATGTAACCAGAATGTTTGTACCCCCATAATATCCTGAGTTAAAAAAATTCATTTTAGGATACACAAACATAGGCTGAAAGTAAAAGAATAGAAAGATACATTCCATGCAAATAGTAACCAAGAGAACAAAATTGGCAATACTAGCATTAGACAAGATAGACTTTAGTCAAAAACTGTCGCAAGAGACAAATATGGATATTATATAATGATAAAAGATTCAATTCACCAAGAAGATAACAGTTGTAAATATACGTACCAAACATCAGAATGCCAAAATATATGAAGCAAGCATTCACAGAATTGAAGGGGGAGATAGATAGTTCTACAATTATAGGAGACTTCAATACCTCAACTTCAATAATGGATAGAACCATATAGAAGGTCAACGAATAGAAGGCTTGAACAATATAATAGTCCAATCAGACCTAACATGTACACAGAATGTTTCATCCAATGAAATTCTCAAGTGCACATGGAACATTCTTATTCCCTAAGACAGACCATAAGGTAGGCCACAAAACAAGTCTTAAATTTAAGATTGGAAGAGATACTTTATATGATTTCAGTCAGAAGTATGAAAGTAGAAATCCATAGTGAAGGGTATCATCACACGAAAGAATGAATTTAGACCCTCATCTTATACAATCCACAAAAGTTAACCCAAAATGGCTCAGAGACCCAAAGTTAACCCAAAATGGCTAAACATAATTATAAACTCTTAGAAAACAGAAGGTTCATGACATTGGATTTGGTAATTTCTGGGAGGTGACACCAAAAACACAGACAAAAAATGTAGAAGTAGATAACTTGGATTACATCAAAATTTAAAACATCTGGACTTAAACAGAATAAGAAAATTAACCCATAGAATGGGAAAATGTATTTGCAAATTATATCTGATAAGGGCTAATATCCAGACGATACAAGAGCTCCTACATCAACAAAAACCTATTTAAAAATGGACAAAGGACTTGAATAAACATTTCCCCAAAGATATACAGATGGCCAACAAACATGGAGATGTTCAACATCACTAATATGGAAATATAAGTCAAAGATCAGAATGAGATACTGTTCGTTCCACACCCATTAGATTGACTGCTATGAAAAAAACAGAATGTTGGTAAAGATATAGAAAAATTGGAACCCTGTGACTGTCAGTGGGAATGTAAATAGCACAGCCACTATGGAAAACAGTATGGATATTCCTCAAGAAATTAAAAACAGAAATGTATGATCCAGTAATTCCACTCCTAGGTATATACCCCCCAAAATTGAAAGCAGGGTCTCATATTTATATACCCATGTTCATAGCAGTATTCACAATAGCCAAAATGTGGAAACACCAAGTATCAACTGATGGTTGAATGGATAAACAAATGATTATGTACATGTAGTGTAATACACTATGCAGCCTTGAAAAGGAAATTGATGCATGCTACAACGTGGATGTGCCTTGAAGACAATATGGGTGAAATAAGCCAGTCACAAAAGAATGTTTTATGATTCTACTTGTGAGGTAGAGTAGTCAAACTCAGAAAGTAGAATGGTGGAATGCTAGGGGCTTGAGGGAAGGAGAACGGGGAGTTAACAGGTATAGTTTCAGTTTTGCAAGAGAAGAGTGGATGAATGGTGGTAATGCAAACATACTTAATGCCCCTGAACTGTACACTTAAATGGTTAAGATGGTAAGTTGTGTGTGTCCTTCAACACAATAAACTTTAAAAGTTACATAAAAGTAGGTTCAGGACATTCTCACTTCATGAAACAAAGTTTACATAAGCATTTTTCCTGTCCCAACACACACACAATGATAACTAAATTTGACGAAGGGACTCTTTCAGAGGAATCTGCAGGACTGAGGGAACTATGCCGGGTATCATTCATTTACTCTTCTAAGTCCAGTCTCCACCTATCTCCTCCCTGCTCTGTGCCCTGCAGGATGATCGGTATGGACCTCAACCATCCTCTCCTTTGTCCTCTGGCTCTGGTTGGGCTTGGCCAATGGGAACTATCTGATCTGTGCACATTTTTCTATTGACTTTTGTAGTATTTGTAAACACTACATAAACAAATATATCAAAGAAACAAATTTCTAAGTGTAAAAATTCAGATATAACAGGGCATAGTTGCTGTGGGAAAGTGGATTGTTTTGCTGTAGGGACAGTGCAATTACTCTGCAGGCACACTGAGATGCCCCCTTCAAGGAACCTGTCTACCTCCTCCAATCCACCCTAGCTGACCTACTCGGTATAACTCGGCATAGACCTTACAACATTCCTGTGACACTCATACTTGGAGGAAGCATGAAGAGTAGAAATACCATGTACTTGGCTTTGGAGTCAGGAGACCCTGTTTTATCTTCTAACTGGGTAACCTGGGGCAAGTTATTTAATGATAAACTTTTCTTGTAAGGTGACCAACAATACTTACTTTGAGGGTTACGGTGATAGTTTTATAACACACATGAAAGAATATAGCAGTGTCTAGGACATAGAAGGTACACAGCAGGTGCTAAGGTGGAAGAGGAAGGACGGAGGGAATCATCTAAACCATACTCATTCCTCAAGAACCAAAGAAATGGATTTCCTCCAAAATAATGCCCCGGAATCTTTCTCTGACTTAGATGTGAGGGAAATAATTCAAGGTCAGCTCCCTAGTTGTCTAGACAGTCTTATCAGACACTGCTCTTGCTAAGGCAATGCTAATTTTATTCTACGAATAGCAACTCTCAGTATCTCTAAACACTTCCATGCCCAATAGTTAATTTGAACCTTGCACCTGCCCTTTCTGTTTTATTACAACAGTCATGGTATTAATATCAGTTTAGAGTCTCTTCACTTTGACTACAGTTGCCTCCTGTCTTCCTGCCTCTAACTCAGCTTGGCTGGCTACGCAATTCTTCCACATCTTCCAGGCAAATTGTGAGTTTTTACGGGAGACTTTGGGTTCCCATGCCAGGAGGTCACATCTGCTGAAACCCTCATAACCGCTATCACTGCTAGAGGATGTGACCTTTGCCTTGTTTCTACCTTCCAGTTTCATAAGAGTGTCTTATTGATGCAGAGCTCTGGAGGCAAGGCAGTTTGGGAGATGGTGTTCCCAGGCTTCCAACTCCTATGATAAAGGAAGAGAAGCAGATGGAATTGTGCATCAGAACACAAACCAAAGCCCCCCATCATCCAGAATACCCCTTCCTTATGATTGGGCCTCTGTCTTCTCCAGCCTCTCCTTCCTAACTCATCCTGTGCTCCAGTCTCACTGAATACCTGGCTCGTGCTCTTCCTAGATGGCCCTTTCTTCCTGCAATTGGCCTAGCTCTCTATCACTCTTCCCTTAGGCATTATTTCGCACATCGCCTTCCTGTGGAAGCTGCCCTATTCACCAGATCTGGTTGGGTACGCTTTGCCCATGTTTCCACAGCACCATGTATTCGTGCCACGACTTATACTCATGTTTACTTGTCTGTCCTCCCCAGAGTTTGGAGCTTCTAGAAGTTAGAGATTATTTCAGTCTTTGTATCTGTAGTATAGTGTCTATATAGTGCTCAGTTATGCACAAGAAAGAATACATTCAGCAAATATTGACTGGGTACTTACAGGCCAGCTGCTGTGATGGTCTTACTCATTTTTATACCCATAAACTATCTCTAAGAAGTTTATGGATCACTAGGGGATACAAACTAGTCATTCCATAACAAAATTAAGGCAGGCAGCTAGAAGTTTATATGGGAATTGGAGAATGTGCTATAAATGAGCAAGAGGAGAAGATGAAAACTATCCTGTTGTTCTAGACGAAAATCTTCATCTATTTAAAGAAAGTGGTTGTGATACTTTCTACTACCATTTCCCCTCTTCCAATGAATGGAAGAGTCATCTATGAGCCAGGTTTCTATATCGTCCCACCCCACCCCGCTTCAGCATAATCTTACCCTTCTATCACCAAGAGCAGCGTGGTTACCAGAGACCTTAAACTTCTCTTTTCAAAGAAAAATGCATCCACAAACTACTTCTATCCTTAGCCATGAGCAAGGCCATTAAAGCACAGGACAACCTCCATAAGTTGGCCAACCCTCAGGACACCCTCGCCTCCCTGAGCTGGAAGGACTTGGGGGTTTCTGGCCCTGTCAGGGGCAATCAGGGTCTCTTGGACAAATGAAGTCTGCAGTCCATCAAGTGTACAGACAGATGTGGTTGGCAGTGAGTGAGGCCATAGCTTAGAAACTACTGGAGTCTCATTATGGAGACATACGATCCTTGTATGCTTTGCTAGGAGAAAGCCAGACCCTTCCTTTTTCTCCCTTTTCCCTATGCTTCCACTCAGTCTGCTGCCTGGAATTGCTCATTAGGAGAGAAATGTGAAAGTACATAAAATCTGATCTTCTTAGATGCAGAATTTTGTGTTTACACTTGATGTTTAAAACCCTAAGGCTTTGGTCTCAGAACCCTAGGCTGGGAGCAGGAGACATTTATTCAGGCCCTCTGTACACATAAACATGCTCCAGCTCATTTCCCTGCTCTATAAAGTACAAAAAGTTTGGATAGATAACCTTTTCTCTGGTCACAGATCCCTTTATAAATCTGATGAAAGCCATGACTTTTCAGAAAGTGAATGAGTAACTTACGTCTGAGCCACAGTAAAACTTTTTTTTTTTTTACCTCTCATCATCCCTTTATGACACAATCAGTGGGGGTATTTTTTCCTTGTCATAGATCTGTTGAAGTGTACATCCAGGAACCTTTCCAGTCACTCTTAAGTATTATTCCCATGGTCACTTTAGGTTAAAACAGGTTCAATTCAGGAGTCAGAATATCCAAGATATTAATCTGAACTCCAAACTTTAGAGGTTTTTACCCTTCTTCGGGGTGGGCCCAATTGTGTGGAAGGCTCAGAAAGCGAGGGAGGGTGTAAGGTGACAGGGAAGTTCCTATGGAGCTGGCCTCACACCCTCATTGTGGCAGATGTTTGGAGTGGACTCCTTTTCTCACAGCTTGTCCATGGGGCTTTGAAGCATCTTGCCAGGTACCACCTGAGACTCCAGTTCCCACGTGGACCAGGCACATCCTCTTTGGCTGGCTGCTGGGCCTCTCCCTCAGCTCTGGGTTCCAGATCCTTGTTCGAGTCCCCCAAACCTCTGGCAGAGACTCTCAGGCAGGTTTCAAACACCCCTGAGGCCTCAAACTCCCTCTTGTTTCTGGCCCCTAAAAACATTCTCACATCTCCAGTTGCAACAGAGTTTGGGGTACAGACTGGACATAGAACAGTCCTGTCCTGCAGCCACAGGCAGCTTTAGCTTTCTTAGGAATGAGTCCTGTGTTAGTCTTACATCTCCCAAACTCAGGGAAGCATTGTTAATTACTTTAAATGATCCCATGGAAGCTTCTTCGACATTAGTCTGGACATGACAAAATTAGCTAGACTCTCCCAGATAGCAATTGTCCTCTTCACAAATCATTTATTTTTTTCTACATCCTCAGCCTTTCTTATGCTCTTGATCTTCCCTAGAGTCCCAGGACTGGTTCTGAGTATCTTTTGGTATCTGTTATGAGTGCATGGGATTACAAAGGGCATGAAAGAGACTATCATATTGGCATTTCAACAAAAATAAAGAGTCCTGATGTCATAAACATATACAGATTTGTTGGATATGGTTTCAGGAACTTGAGCCAAAGAATAGAAGCCAGGGGAAGAGTACTTAGGTTAGAGTCACTGACCCAGTTTAAGTTCCTGTTACATCCCTATGTTAGTTGGATATAAACTAATGCAATTGAAATGTAGGGTTAAGTATATATGATCCCTACCTTTTAGAATATGTAAGTCAGTTATTAGAGTGATTTGATAAGTGCTATAATGGATCAGGGAGACCTGGGTGAAGAGGATCTCTTCATTAAGGGGACTCAGGAAGAGTCTCAGAAATAACACTTGAAGGGAGACCCAAGGTAGACAAGAAGTAGGGTAAAGGTGATTGAGGGCATCCTAGATAGAACATGTGCAGAGGCGTAGAATCACGACAGCATGTACAGAGCTGGTTTGGAAGAGGCACTTTTTGGAAGACAAGACTAGAAGAGTTAAGCAGGGGCATGGACCATGACAGCCTTGCTTAGGAGGTTCTTTAACATTCTTCCACATCTCCACGTTGCTTTTCAGGCTTAATCCTGGATGAGTGACAGACAGGAAGCCATTCTAGAGCATCCCGAGTCATTTAGGCATTAGATTACAATAGCCTGGACAAATGTCCTGGCAGGAACAATGGGAGAAAAAAAGAATTGACTCAAATGTAGTTGGGGATAAGGGAAAGGAAAAGTCCAATGTGACTGAAGTTTTTGACTTAAAAATAGAGTTGCTATTTTCATAGAGGAAAAAATAGGAAAAGCCAATTAAGAGAGGAATGGTAAACACCAGGGATAAAGATGAATTGGGCTTGGGGAAGGTTGAGTTTGAGGTGGAGATGTTCAGAGGGCCAGACATGTGGCCAGAGTAAAGGGTATGGATTGTCAGGGCTCCAGGCACTGCCTGGCTCCTGCTATCAGCTCTTGGCTAGTTTTCCTGCAGCACCCACTATCAGAGGCAGGTGCAGTGGAGATGCATTTTAAAGGCAAGTCAGTCAAGAATAAGAGGGACCTTTAGTCTTCCATTTCACCTTCATTCTCAGAAGGCAAGGGACTGAAATTTACAACCAATTCAAAAGTTTATTTTTAAGGGCAATTCTTTCTGATGGTGGGTCAAAGTCATTGCTCAACAGAGGTTTAAAATGCCTGGGTTCAAGCCCAAATTGGATCAGAGAGCTCTACTTATTGGTCGACAGAGCACTGGACTAAACGATCAGATCTGGATCCGATTCCAGGCAGAGAACCTGCCTAAGAACCTCCTCAGGTAGGTCTCATTACTCCAATTTTGTCTCAGCTCCTTGTTTGCTTTCTTCACGACACTTAGAAAGTTTTGTTTACACGTCTATTTGCTTGTGACTTCTCCACTAAACTTGAGGGCAGCAACTTTATCATATCCACTCTTACCTCCAGCACCCAGAACAGTGACTGGTACATGGGAGATGGTCATGTTGAGCAAATGAAGCTGAACACAGGGTGGGTTGAGGCAAATGGTCCTGGAATGAGATGTGAAGTGAAGGAGACTATTCTACTTACTAGGGGCTCACTGTGTATGAACATACATGTCATTATGAGGATCCTGGCTAGACCAGCTACTATGTTTCCTATATCAAATTTCTAATAATGGCCTTCATGTACCAGGACCAAAGATTTTTGTTTGTTTTCTATCTACCACCTCTATTCCTGCCCAAATATAATGGTTGCATCATTTTTAGAATACCCCTAATTAGTTGTCTGTCTTCTCTGTGCTACTACTTCCAGTGGCAGGGACCCCCTGCCTCTGGACTCAGCTTTTTGCTCTACAGATAGCTCCACTGTTTTTTGTTCTTAAAATTGTGAGAGTATCGGATGTTTATTTTTACCACCACAGCACTTTACTAAAGCAGACCTGTCTATGCCTGTTTTTATGTATATAAACATGAACATAAACATCTATGTATTTCAAGAAATATTCAATTACTCTTCACTTATTAGAACCATAGGCAGTAAAACACGCTTAACCTTTTTTAGTATTTGAAAGAAATTGTGGCCTAGTCGCTCCATGATGAGAACAAAGCAGTACATCAGCTTCAGGTTGTAGAAGACAAGCAGCCAGAGGTCAGAGCCAGGAAAGGTAGATGAACTACAAATATTATCTGAGAGGCAAAGGGATTAACCAGGGAGGTGAAACTAAGGCCAATTGCCAAGGGTCAGTGGTTGTAGGTCATATCCTAGTCAGGAACCATTGCATCACAGTTGAAGGATGAAACTCAAGGCAGTTAGTGACATCTTGACTGCTATTAGCCACCTTGGCATTTGGTGACCCTGAGAGTACCAATGTAGACAGAGTCAACTTAAGAATGTTAATTGTGGGGCATTTACTAATGGTTAAGAGCAAGACTTGTCTGAAAAACTTCTCCTCCAAGCTCCAGAATCATACATATGAACACTGACTCAGTATTTCACCTTCACTGTGTCCAGCTTTACGCAGCCAAAGCCAGGGTCACAGGCATATGCTGAGGGGAAGATGCTGCTTGCATAAGTGGCAAGTCTGAGCTGTTTGTTCATTAGCTTGCTTGGACTTCCCAGTTCTGCTCATGTTTGATCTTTAATGTACCATTTCCACCTTTTGATGGAGTGCTGTTGGGTCCATCTGGCCTTATGACTTGGTAGACCTGTTCAGCTCATGATAGCCACAATTTGATAGCTGTGGTGGGATGGAGCTTGAAAGACTGATGGAAGTAAAAAATACCCAATGTCTATTTTTTTTTTTTACTCAGAGAAAAATTTTCAAAATATTTGAGGGTATAAACAAAGTTAGATGAAAAGACAATAAGATGAACTAGATTATAAGTTAGAATTAAACAAAATTATGTGTAATTTTTCTAGGCTCAGAACACATCTTAAGGTAATTAAAATGCATAGATTTGATGTGGAAACACTTTTTATCAATCATAGAAAAGGAATAAGATAGGAGTTGAAAATATGCCTTAACTTTCAGAAAAGAATGAAAAGGTAGAGTTTTGGAAACTATAGGCCAAGAAGCTTAATGTCAACTTCCCAATAAGTTCTAGAAGGGATTAGTATACAGGCAGGGAAGTAATAAAGAAGCAAAACTATGAGGAATTTCTGAGAGAGTTAATACGTTAATTCAGATTAAGTGCTTTGAACTTTCCCTGGCACCGAATTGCTAACACATTGTGCTTTCTGTTATTTTTATTATAATAGCAAATGCACTAATTTTCCCACCGTTTCCATAATTTTTCCACTGCTAAATAATGCACTGTGTGAACCATATTGGCATGAACTCAGTCTGCCGATGACGTTCACTAGTGAACGATCTCTAAATCGTGTCTGCATTTTAGAGCATTTCCTTAGAATAGATTCCTAGAAGTTAAATTTCTGGGTCCAAATATCCCATGCCTATTCCTGCACTTCAGCCTCACCATCCTCCCTGTAATAGCCTGTTTTTGCCTGTGACCCTCAAAGATAGACGTTCTTGACATAGGAACCAAGGTTTTTGTTCCTCGTTGAATGCTTAGCACTTGACAAGTTAATGTAGCCCCCTCTATGAGCCAGTCCCAATATTAAATGAATGACAAAGTATTAACACACATTTCTGAGATGTTTTTCAGAATAGGTGACATATCCTTGATTTTTAGTGAGCTTGTAAAGTATAATAAAAAAATCTAATAAGCTTGATCAGGATATGCAGGACATCTCGTTAGAAACAAGACAGAGATAGGATCTGAGTTTACAAGAGCTGACACTCAGAATGTATTACTGTAATATCAACTTACCCATCTACTCCCATTAGAAAAGGTAAACATGTTTCACTTTGCAACTTGTGTCAATAACCAAGGGGCAGAAAATGATCCTGTAAGAAAACATTTGGCCTTCATAATTAAAAGTCAATATTAGACAAAGACCCCAAATAGGCCAAGCAATTACCTGCGTCCTCTTAGCTCACTCCTTGATCCTCACCAGCCTCACCTGGTTAGAATTTTTCATGGAGTGTGACTGAGGAAAAAAAGCCCAGTCAAGCAAAACTGCAAATTAATTTGGGTTTATGTTACCAAGTGTATATCCTGACAGTTTGTCTGCAAAGGAGTCTGAAGGAAAAGTGAAATCTTAAATGTCATGAAGAAAGTTGACCACTTTGGATGTAATAAAATTAGTACCTTCTGGAAAGTTAAATTCAGTTACAAAGGCTACTAAGTGTAAAAAGTTGATGGAATCAGATAATACGAATAGTTATTAATTTGGAGATGCTGGTATTTTAAAACATCTTAAACTATTACTCAGCATTTAAGTGGCTGTTACATGCTAAAGACATGGGGATGAGGAAACAATTTCTTCCGCTGGGATTATACTGTTACCGTAATGCATGTTATAACCAAGTACAATGGGAATGTACGTGCTGGAGCACTTAGTTTTGTCATGGTGGGTGGGAGTGGATATGGAAAACTTATTTGATATGTATTTCTAGGTATAAAGTAGGCACAAGATGCGTCACTCTGCTCTTTGAGATAGAAAAATATTTAGCTTGAACTCCTATTTCACAAGATGAGAAACTCATTGCCCTTCTAATCTCCTTGGGATTCTTAAATGGGAGGGGCTTCTGGAGAGGTTGATATTTTTCCTGCTTAACGATGGCTATGGGTTCCTAATTCTAATGAATCAAGCCATTTCAATCCCCTGGCTCTTACACATGCTGTCCTTTTCCCACATTGCATCATCCCCACACTGAAAACCACTCCATACTTCAGTCACAATGCCACTGGCACCAGCTGTGGGCAGTACCAGACGTTTCCTAAATGGGTGGATGATGGAGGGGTTTCATATCATAGCATCAATCACAGTACCAACTTGAGTATTTAAATATTCTTATTTTTCAGCCTTATCCATTTGGCCACTAGGAGTTTTGACTGTCTAGCTGAGGAGGTGTCATGCTTCAGAGGATAATGACATAACGGGACAGAGCAGGGACATGGGGATTGGAGGAGACCTTTCCAAGCCCTGGACCTGTTCCGAGTTGTACCATCATGGACAAGTAAGTGCTAGGTCTCTGTCCTCAAACTGAAAATGTGGACATGACCAGCTATAAGGTAAAAGAATTTGATGAAATGGTGTAGAGGCACATCCATGAACAGATAGGGATAAAACAGTTTAGGAAAAGATTGACGCAATCTCTCAGGCTGTGGCCCAGTGAGGCCTGTAGACAAACAGGGCTATGTTTTTTGGCATACTTGTCCTTTTTAAAGACTAGTTGTAAACATTTGAGAGTATTGGAGTATTTCCCATGAAAGTCTGGGTGTTCAGCATTTTCAAAGGTCACATCTAAGAAAATTAGGCCTGTTTTCTCTCTCTCTCTGGCAGCAATCGACAAGGGCTTTAGTAAGAGCTGCCCCATTGTACTGGGTCAGCTTTGGCCCCCCATCAGCTTTTGCAACTGCAGCTCCCATCCTGCGATTCCAGGGACAACACTGTGGAAGGCAAAAATTCAGAACATCTGGCCAAGTAATGCAGGTAGTCATGAAAATATCAGGGCCAAGTCATTGAAATTGGGATTCTCCTAGAACTTCTAAAACACGTGATTTCTAGAATAACATAATGGTAGGGGGTAAAGGGTAGTTAAAGGTAGGGAAAAGAGACTAAAAATCTAGGTTAGGGCCAAACTCAGCAATCCTGTAGAGTCACTCAGGCCAACCGGACCTGTTCAGTGCAGGTTTTTACAGCAAGAAGAGCTTTAGTCTTCAGTTTCAAGGAGTCTATGAAGAGGAAACAGGGCGAGAAGGAACTTATCTTATCAAAACACAATTTCGGCAGCTAGAGAATGCAGGTAGGTAGGGGCCCACTCTGTTTAATGATTCCTTCCATATGTGGGTTATTTTCCAAGGGGCCCTAGGGTTTGCAAAAACTTCTTGTCCAGTGTAATCACTTATGAGCTAGTGTAAACTCAAGCTTTGCTGCAATTCATTAGTCACTAACACACCAAAAGGAAAAGAAGGTTTAAAAGAAAAGAACCATTTGAGATTCTAATCTGAGGTTCATTTTGAACATGTTTTGGGTTTAAAAAATAGATCTATTTCTATCAGCATCCATGAAACATCTCGTACAGTGATATTTTAAAGCTATATGGCTTAGGTGAGCCCACATTTCTGGGGAAGCTCTAGAATGGGTTTTAGCAGCAAACCTCTGATCCCCAGGAATACTGGTGTTCGAAACCCTCATGAGAAATGAAAGTGTCAGCTCTTAGTTTTGCTCTGTAAATTCCAGATTGTCCAAAACATCTTTTAGACATGGAAAGTTGGTATGCCCTAAAGCAGATGAATCTCTTTCCTGTAATTCAAATAGTCATCATATTAGTGCTGAGCAGTTTCCTAAAAGTCAGCAACCCTTTCCTTTTAGGGGTAGGGAAACAAGCCCAGGGAAGAAATTCACTCATTCAGCAAGCCCCAGAGTCCTTGCTTGTGGCACTGTGACACATGGGAAAAGAACCCTTATAGTAGGTACAGGGCAAGGACTGGGATCAGTACTGAAGAGAAGTATGTCACAGACGTGTTTAATCTGGGCTGGTGGAAGGTCCCAGAAGTGACAGCTATGTAGAGATCCTAATGGTGAGTATGCATTGAGTATGCAAAGCAAGTCAAGTGGGAGTTGGGTGACTGACCTGCCAGGGTATGAGTAGTTAGGAAAGCAGGCTTCTGGGCACTGGCCAAAGAATGCTCTGTGCAGTGTTCCTTATTCCCATATCCCTCCCAAGCTAGTTTTAGGATGTTGCTACTCTCATTTCTGGATTTTACTATCTTCAAACATTTCCGTACACTGCAGTATCCTAGTCATTGCAAATTCTTAATTTTACCCCCGAGCCCAGTGTCTGTCACAGACTGATTACTGAGACTTATGTTTTGTCACACTTGTTTGCTTACTTTCTGGTAGAAATGCTAATAAACAAAATCTTCCAAAAGATTCTCCAAATCTGTAATTGAAAAATGCAAAAAGGAACTCCCCAATTTGTACTTTAACTCAACTTTTCCATTTTAAACTGGTTGTCAGAGAAGTGAGCAACTGAAACGATACTCAGAAGGCTCCCATTCAGTTCTTCCTGCTGATGCTGCTACATGAGATTAAAGTCACTGGAGAATATCAACAGCCAGACCTGAGATGAGGCACCTGGATATATTGGCCCTATTTTAGATCATTGGGTGGTTTATTAGTGAGTTAACAGGATTAAGCAAATGTTTCTGCTGGATCAGTTCTAGTCAAAACCATATTGCTTTCAGCCAAAGACATCACAAATCATGAACAAAGGGTAGTTATCTTGTATTTTAATCATTGAAATAATCACATTCATACTAACCCTACTAATTAAAGTCATATTAACCTTGTTTAATGGTTAATTAAAACCTTGTTTGAAGAATTAGGTCCACAAGAAGAATCTGATCAACCCATTATGTTTTAAATATAATGTTAAAAATAATCCTGCCCATTGGTACCAGACCTGTTGTATGTTATTTTGAGATAGTGGATGCTGATTCAAATTGCCCCAAGACTAGTTATGATTCCAAATTCCCTGGTAGAATGTTAAATGTAGTTTAACTCAAGTAAAACTGAGATGCCTAATGGTCCAGGCTTAGAATGATGTCCTATTTAAAAAACCACATTTCACATTTAGAAGTATTTTAAAAACACAAAAGCAAGATTATGACATTGCCACGTTTTTTAGTTTTTCTTCCATTTCTCTTTCACATGCATAGTAGTAGTTTGGCAGTCTCTTTTCCCTTGCTCCGAGACTTTGCAAATTCTCTCTAAATCTGGACTTCAGTGGCTCACATCTATCTTACTCTCTGGATATGTTAGTTTCTCTACCACTAAATACCTGTCCTCTCCAATGTAAGTTATTATACTTGTCATGGAACACCTTTCAATTCTCTTGCCAATTACTCCAATTCTACAAAATAAAGATTTTAGAAACCAAGCTGACCAAAACTGAATTCTCCTGGGAAGAATAACCTATGGGAGGGAGAGTGACTGACTGAAGTGAAGAGGTTGTCAGTATTTATACATTAACTTTCCCGCATCAGCCCTATAGGCTCATCTATTCCAGTGTATTATAGCTTCTTTTACTGAAAAGGATCAGCTTTGACTGTGCATAATGGTCCTTTAAGTACTATACTAGGAAATCGGGTATACAAATAAGCCTGTTGGAAATAGTTTTAAAGCTTTGTCAGTGGAGTCTTCTGATAGTCAATAACTCAAGACAAATATCAGAGTCATCTAACATATGGGTCCTGGATGTTCTGAGATATTCAGATAACCCCTGCCCTTGAAAAGCTTTCATTTCATGGTGGCCCATTCAGACATCACCTTCCTGTGGGGCTGTAAATGTTATGAGCCCTTGTTTAACCTCAGGCAGCTAAAACAGTACTTCAAGGTCAGAACGGGGTTTACTGGAAGGATTCCCCTCTCATCTTAAAGTGGCAGCTCCTATTCATGTATAGCCACATACAATGCCTTTCTGGGGCCACCCTTGGCTGGTGTGGAGACACCTGATCGTTCCCAGCTCAGAATCTATTTGATCCCTGCTTGCTCCTGAACCAGCTGCCCTAATCACATGAGTCTGTACACTCCAGCTCCCTTACATGGCTAACTGGGTTTCCTGAAGCCAATTAGAGTAACTTTTGGCTACATTCCTTTCATTCTTGCCCCACACTTATTCTATAAATATTTTTTGAGCACCTGACCTACGCAAGTCATTGTGGTAGATGCTAACAAAAAGGCCAAGATACTGAACTTCTATAAAAGATAGCCTGATTGGGTGAACAGGGGAAGGGGGAAGTCAGGGGACTGGGAATGTCATGCCTTATTAGATATCAAGGCCAATAAATATGAGGGCTAGGAAATATGAAAACCCAGAGTTCTGTACAGTCATGTCATATTGAGGCGTATTTGACTGTTAGCAAGGAGCGGGGCAGTCATCGTCAGGGAAGACTTTACAGAAGAGACTCCAGAAACAAGTTACTGGAGGATACGTGGGGAATTCACCAAACTGAGAGCAGGCAGGACATCGCTGGAAGCAAGCAGGCCAGCGTTCTCTAGAAAACAGAACCCGAGACAAGGATTAGAATAGCCATGATTTAATTAAGGGGCACAAAGCTAGGACAACAAGGAGGTGGCAAGAGGAAGAGGGCAAGGATTGAAGCAATAAGAAGTGCTGCTTTGTCACACTGGCAACTGCTTTTTGATAAACAGAAGAGACGTAGCATATTGCTTGGCAGGTGTTTGCAAGGTCTGTGGACTTCTCCAGAGAGGCCATGAGGAAAAATTTGCCTGAGAATAATTCATGGTGGAGAAGATCTTTTCCCCTCAGCTTCCTCCCATGTCCCATTTCACTTTTGGTCAAAAGGTGCCCTATAGGAGTTTTTTCACCCAGCACCCTTTCAGCTGCCTGGGCCACCAGCTCCTGTGCCCTGGGGTGTGATGTTTCACCCTGGACTAGAAGTAGCAGGTGGAACCCCAAACCCCAGGCATACAGCGGTTGGCCTGACTCTGCCGTAGCAACCCTTGCATTCCTGGGGCAGGCGGCTAGTTGGCCGCAGGCGAGTCTTAGGGCTGTTAGGCAAGTTGAAGAGAACGAGCTGCTGTGAGTCCAGGAAGCAGGTGGTGTCAAGGGAACCTGAGACAGTTCATACCATCTGTCCAACACAAGTCACTGGACAGTAAAGAATAACCAGAAATCTTTTTATTTCTCCACATTGGCTGTCAGAGTATGTTTTAGGATATCTTCTCCTGCCTCAAGTTACCTACCAGAGGGTCTCTCAGGCCTAGAGTAGCCTGGGCACACTTACTCCAGTCCCCTTTGGCTTTGAGATCTGTCATAGGTGGCCCAAAGGGTGCCTGACAATTGGATTTGTGGAAGAATGAAGTAGACAACACATGCTTACTGCAGGTCTGCTCATTCCCTGCAAATGGGTCATGATCTTCCCCGTCAGTGCCATACTCTATCTCCATGTTCTCCAAGTACTCGCCATCTCTCAAAGTCCATTTAAGACTGGAACATGGTACTTTGAGAAATGTAGATAGCTCCAGAGTTATGGCTAGAAAAGGGACTGTCACTTTGGTGAAATAGACCCAAGTCAACCTTAAGTGAATGGTCAATAGATAAAACATGATGTATACCATCTTTGGAATTGGGATAACTAGAGATATCTAAGCACCAGCCTGACGTGCCTAGCTCTGGGAGGACATGCCAGCTCAGAGCCTGTGGACATGGCCTGGGGCTAAATGGATACCTCCAGTGTGACACTTCTAGCTTACTGTGACCATCCAATACACCATTGGATGGTTGACTTATGCTGTATCTCCTGACCAGACCTATAGCTCTCCAGCCAGGCCAGATGAGAAGGTGGTGACATTCTGCAGGGTAGTACCATGAGTCACAGGGCTATTAACAGATGGCCTGAGTGACCACTGGGAACACTGCAGTGGAAAGTACAGAGGCTTTGGGAGTCTGATCCAGGTTCAAGATCAGATTTGCTTCTAAGTGATTTTGGGTAGTTCACTTAATCCCACATCCCCCAGGATTTCAGTTTTAGGTCCTGGCAAATGAATTGTCAGATTATTCTTCTACATCTTTAGGAGGGCAGAGGACTAGATCTCTATCATTGGATTAAAGTGCCTTGTCTTTGACTTTGTTTCTAAGGGAGTCAGCCTGAGGTTCTTGTGAAAGTGACTCAGTCAAGAAGCACCCATAGGGGAAACCAGTGAGGATCTGAAGGGAACAGGACAGGTTCAAAGATATGTTAACTGAAGTTAACTCTCAGCCTTCCTTCTATGAAGAACACTGGCATATGAATAACATAACAGAATTGCCCCACCTTGAGGGGAGGGAATTTATATCTTGTATCCCTTTATTGGCTGTAGGCTGCCCTAAGGAGGGCCAGTAACCTCTTAGGCATTTCTGGAGGAGGTGGAAGTTATCTGTCAAAGGAGGCTGCTATGCGCCCTAAGCAGTGAACACAGCAGGTAGAAGATCTGGGTAAGACACCATCATCATTTACTGTAGTCTGCAACTCACATCTACTTCTCATATGAAGTTTACCCAATTCAGGCAGAGTTCCTTTAGGATCCTGGTTGGTCACAATTTCTGCAGAAACTTATAAGGGGAATATTGGTGGGATGAACAAGAGCCTCCACTGCTACGGCTGGTCCAAAAGCCATAGTACTTGTTTGCCTCCTTTCCCACCTATTCTAGAGTCTTCTTCCCCTTGGCTAAACAATTGCACTCGTCTAGGTGGGTGTGACTGATGACCTGCCTCTCTGAAGAGGCCATGGTTACTGTGCTCGACCACGTAGAGTGACAGTGGCCATGGCAGTACCAAGAGACGCCACAGTTACCTGGGTGCCATTCTTCTCTGCCTTTATCATGAGGCAATTCTCTTCCCGAGCGGTAGCTTCTAGCATAATTCCTTTCATTGCCTGTTGCTGTATAGGCACATGAAATGAAAGTGACCAGGCAGCAGTCATAGTGCTAAGAATCAGCAGGACTCTGTGTCCCCTAGTGGAAGCATCCCATGTGGGAACTAGGACCTTCTAACGCATAAAGCTTGAAGTTACAGAGAACCACAAGTCCCCAAATGGGTAACTGGGAATGATGGTGAGAGGGTCATTCCTATTTCCACCTCTCAATTCCCAGACTCTTGTTTTACTAGGGGGAACCCAGTACCATGTAGCAGCTGTTGGTCCAAGCTGTGTTCCATACCTAGAATAGTACATCCTGCTTGCAAGTATCATCTTGATCTGACATTCCAGCTGCATCTTTGAGACACTTTGCTACTCTATCAGGCCAGCAGCATCTGGATGGTGAGTTATATGGTAGGATCAGTTGGTCTAAAGCACACGTGATGTGGATTTGACCTTCAGTGTCAAATGCCTTATATGTCAGGTTCCCTAAGTCCGGCCATTCTCGTGCAAGTGATTCACGGAAGGGGTACTTTCAAGAGAAATCTGCCGAGAGGTGAGGGAGCTGGTCAGGGGAGGGGAAGGGGTAAGCAAAGATGTGGTTTCAGCTGAAGTCTGCTTGGGCATGATTCCCTTGGACTCTGGAACATGATTGGTTCCATAGTAGTGTCCAAACCTGAGGCAAAGGATTTGTGTTTTTGTATCCTGAAATCAGTCTTTGGCTACCCCAGGAGCAGCATTTCCAGAGGACATGGCTCCCAATCAGCTGAAGGCAGCTTTCTGGAGAAGTGTGAATCTGAGCCAGTAGCAGCCTGTACTCACGTCAGCTGGGTAAGGGATGTGCTGGCCTGGGAAAGATCTGGGTGAGGCCCTAACAATCGACTCGACCATATCTTGAGTTTGTCTTACACCTTGAGGATTTTTAGTCACTAAGCTTGAAAGTATCCCAATCCTAAACTGCAAATCTGAGAAGTCCAGCCAGTTGTCAGACTAGACTCTCTCTACTACTTCCCTGCACTATCACTTCATCTAATCACCACCGTATTTGTCAAATCCCGACTCTGGCTGATGTGATGTGTTTTGGGATATGGAAATAAGTCAAACAATCTTGCTCTTATGAGCACTCTATTCCCAGGCATTTTATAGACAGCATTAACTAAGATTTCATGCAGCAACTTAAGTCCCGTAGTCTACCACAGTCACGAAACCATTTGTCAGGGTAGGGCATTAAGTCTTATAGCCACCAGATGTTTCCATATCCCTGCCTGTGATGTCTGCCTCTATCTGCTTCCTGATCTGATTATTCTGGGTGATTCTGACTTCTCCGCCCAAGCTTTTCCACCAAGTAAGCCGGCACAAGGAGCCACGATAACATCTTACATTAGGGGCACTTCGAATGTGTTAAGTACTAAAGTGATGAACAGTTTCTAGAAACTAACCTGTAATGAATTTTCTCAAAAGTATGGTCTATACTTCAAGTACTTGGGAGTACTTTTTAGAAACAGATTTTTGGACTCTGCTCCAGAATCTTTAGGGCTCCAAAGTCTACATTTTTAAGCACCCCCTAAAATTATACATAGTAAAATATGAAAGTCACTTAACTAGGAAGTAGGTAATTTATACCTCTCCTTTTAGTGACAGATGAGGAAATGGACTATGGCCTCCTTAAATTCCACTGCTAAGTAGCAGAGTCAGAATCCGTGCACTTAACCTTTAGGGCAGCTCTTCTCAACCTCAGACATTTGGGACCCGATAATCCTTTCTAAGGGGTCTATCCCACGCATTGTAAGAGGCTTAGCCACATCCCTGGTCTATGCTCACTAGAGTCAGTCATCTCTAAGTGTGACGAAGATCTCTAGTCATTGTCATATGTCCCTTGAGGGAGCAAAATTATCATGCATATCTCCACTGTGGCTGAAAACCACCATTCCGGGGTATGGTATCTCATAAGCAGTGATTGTACAAGGATTCTCAGATGGACTTGTGTTTAAATCTTGGCTTTACTATTTATTAGATGTATGATCTTAAGGAAGCAACTTGATGAATCCTCATGACATGTGAAATACATGGTAAGGGGAACACAAAGTCATAGCTTAGAAGGGGTGGACTGCACCTCCCACCATATCCTCAGATTCCTTCTCCCTGAAGGCCACAGCACGTAAGTATACCACCCGAGACGAGACAGGTTACATGCTGTGCCAGGACTACTTAGGAACCGTACCTTCCTTTAACTAGATTCCACTGCCCATATGACCTTCATAAGTGGAACTCTTGGGCTAGTATGAGTAGTATTAATATTTCTTCAAATATAAGATGGAAATAGCACGAGGCAGACATTGTCTGTGTCCCCTCTGTCCCTCAGACTTATTGTTCCATTCTCTATTCCATCTTCCAGTGTCTGTGCCTCTGCTGTTTCCAGAGGCCATTCCGCTGCCACATGCATGGCAGGCTGGAAGTGCTGAAGGATGACCACTACTCAGATAGTCCTTAGCCAATGATGGATGAGTGTTGGAATACGAATACCCCAGCTCCCTTGCCTCTCAGCTGGGATAACCCTGAGGGGTGTGTACTATACCATTTCTTTTGAGGTCACACTCTGGTCACCACAGTGTAGCTAACTTAGTGTACTCATGGACTATTCTCTGTAGTACTCAATTCTGCTGCCAGTGTCTCCTGCACCTCCCCAATAAACTACTTGACAAAAATTCATCTCAAATTTTGGTTTGTCTCAGGGCCTGCATCTGGGGGAGCCCAGTGACAGTCTCAAAAAAGCTAACATTTGTATGGCATCTAAGTTCATTGTCTTTTAGCTCAACCTAGAAGAAAAACCTCATGGGAGAGGGAATATTCAACTAATGCTCTGAGTCATGCTATTAATGTATTTTAAGAGACAGGATCTTGCTTTGCTGTCCAGGCTGGAGCACAGTGACTGTTCACAGGCGCAATCTTAGTGCTCAAATGATGCTCCTGCCTCAGCCTCCTGAGTACCTGGGACTATGGGCACATGCCACTGTGCCTAAGAATATGTACCTTGAATACAATTATTTGTCAGGATATGCAGGGGATTAGTTCTATGACCCCTGTGTATACCCAAGTCCATGCATACTCAAGTCCCACAGTCAGCCCCGTGGAATCCACATAGAGAGTCAGCTCCTCACATATGCAGGGTTCAAGTGCCAAGAACACTATTTTCAATCTGTTCAGTTGAAGAAAATCTGCATATAAGTGAACCTGTGGAGTTCTAACATGGCTTATTTGAGAGTCAACGATACTTTGTATTTCAAGTGTACCTGACCATGCCTTGGTATTTGGTTGCCAGTGAGAAGGTACCACATTGAGGGCAGTTGAGGCTTGACAGTAAGTATTGCCAGCTCTCTATCCCACAGAATGTGTCAGAGCCCAACAGGACTCTGGAAACTTCACCAAGAACTGCCATTGCATAGCCCACAGAGAACATCAGACTTGCGAAAATCAAGTTCTGTGAATTTTGTTAAGTCTTCACCAACTGTTTTACATTTTATCAGCCTAAACACAGAAAAGCCTTTACCAGATGGATTACATCAGATTCTGTAAACTCTGTAATTGTTTGGCAGGATTACTGCTTACGATGAAAAATGTAATTTGCAAGGATCTAGACGACACATACCCAATATACGCAACGACACAGCATACGCATAAACAAGACTCTGTCACACGCCTTCCGTGCAGTGCTCATTAACTCATCAAATCCAGAGCTAAGCGGCAATTATCTCCGACATCTCAGGCTGCTGTTTCTGCCATTTCCCTGTTTCCTGGGAGCTTGAAGTGAAATAAAGCACATCCCTTGTCTTTTTCTCCCCAGCATATTCACAAAGACAGATTCTGGAGGGCAGCCAAGTGACAGTGTTACAATGAAATCAGCTCTTTTAATTAGGTGTGGGCAGAGCAGATATTTTACTAAAAGATGAGCATCCTGTAGTTCAGGTGGTTTCAGTCATTGCCCAAGACTTACAAAGATGCTGGCCTAGCATACAAGGCACTCTTCTCAGATGATCTGGGAATGAATTGGACAGCTTGGGAAGAAAACAACTTACACAATTTCACCAGCCTCCCATTTTCATGGAGTATTTGTTACTAAAGTTAAGGAGGGAAGAAATTGGAAGTAAGTTCATCTCAGGCCTGCTGCCGGTAGGAAAAAGGCAAGCCTAGGTCCACAGAAAGTTCAAGGCTAGAGGAAAAACCCTCCACTGGAGGCTACAGAGCAACTGAGGGGTTATCATACTAATAACTAAAGGTTTACTCTGTACCAGGCTCTGGGCTAAGCATGTTACTCCTTAGGTTGAGGCTTATGTGATTTTAAGGAGAATTCAAGTTCAGGGGACTTCAATAGCTTGCCCAAGGCGATTGTAATCAGACCTGTATTCAGACTTCGTTTTGCCAGAGTTCCAGGCTCTGTGCTGATAGGTTGTTCATTTTTATGTGTTTAACAAGTGTTCTAAGGGATCTTGGTGTTTCTAAAAACTTATGTAACCCACTAGGAGGAAGTTGGGTGTCTTTCCCCCTGGATACTCAAAAATCAATGAAAAGATGCAGGAGGGAAATAAGAGGACATGTTCGTTAAAAAAGTCTTCAAGATGTTTATAAAAAAGTTCTCAGTTCTGAAACAGCCAAACTTTGTGGCAGGTTTTTGTTCATCCCAAAATAGATTAAGTTGCATCGTTACATACAATCTTGCTTCAATGTTCTCTCATTATAAAAATCCAATTCTGAGATTTAAAGGTAAGAAAGGAAAGCACAAAGTTTGATCCAAAGTAACACTATTAACTTTAAGACATGACTAAGTTATGTATACAGTAAAGTACAAAGTCTGTAAGTAGCAATACAGTGAATTAAAGCAAAATGAAGATCTTAGTGTAACTACATGTCCCACATATTTGAGACACATTACCAGCAGCCTAGAAAGTCCCCTCACGTACTCCTCATAGATCACTACACCTTCTCCCCTTCCCTTGAATCATTATCCTGATTTCTAAATTATTGTTTAGTTTTGTCCGAGTTTTAGTTTTGTGTAAGAATTATTCCTTTGGCTGAACATTGCTTGATTCAGGTTGTTCTGTGCAGTTATATTTCATTCGACATTGCGTAGTATTCCATTATATTTTGGGTTAGATTTAGCAAACAAGAATTCAGGATACTCAGTTGAATATGAATTTTAGACAATTTAGTGTACATGTGTTCCATGTGTTTAACTTAATACTAAAAATATGTGCTGAAAATGTTTACCTAAAATTTAAATGGACATTCTGTACTTTATATGGCAAATCTAATTATGATATAAGATGTATTTAATATTCTATTTTTGGACTCTTGGATTGTTTTCAGAGTTTGGCTATTACCTATATGATAAGAATGTTCCTATCCATGTCTTTTTGCTGTTAATATCTTAAACTGTCAATATATGAATAGATTTAATAAAGATACTATCAAGTTGTAGTATCAATTTTACGTGTTCTAGATATTATAGTAAAGTTTCAGTATGTTCACCCAATATTTAATAATTTCCTTTTTTGGTTTAGATATTCCAATTCAGTTGTGGAGAACTACTCTGTAGTTTAGAAAATGCTAGAGAAGTGAACAAAATGCAGTATGAATAGTTGCAGAACAAGCAACATTTCATTTGACTCAGGCTCCATTTTCTAGAGAACATAAGCACATATGTTGAGGTGTAATACCAAGGAAGCAAAAATAAAGGGTAAAGGGAATGGAAAAGGAAGAAGGGAAGGCAAATAAAAAGATGGAGCATCACTAAGCTGGCCACGACTTCAAGAAAACTTTATAGATGGTTGCTTAATCATTAACGAGGTCTTGCAAAAGGCATATGGACCTAACGAATCTGGAGTAAGTTGTTCCTATTGTTGTCCTACCACTCAGTGTGCCTTGTAGGGGTATGAACTCCCCATACTTCCAGGTTTGGATAGTTCAGCCTTGCTGTTAGGGATGGATGTTGGGGAAGCCTGATCCCCCATGGTCGTAATCCAGTCAGATCTGGGCAATGGAGCTGCTCACCACCCCAGGAGAGGGGAGGTAGAGGTCTTGCTGAATGCTAACCCTTCCCCGAGGGGGAAGCAGAGACAACGAACCGTGGTAGGTTAGTTGCTGTGATGCCCCCGTGGCTTATACTCAGAGTGCAAAGCTCTCACTGTGGATGCCCCAGCCTGGGGGCAAAAAACAGTGTCCAGGGTTCAGAGAAGAGACGATGGCCAAACTAATCTGGCGTGGCACATAAATTAGCCAAATCTAGGAAGGGAGTATTATCTGGGGAGTGCAGTTGTGATTTTCATGGAATGGGAAGAAAGCCAGTTAAGCCAGATACCAATTGTGGCCATACAAACAGTTGTGCAAGTGGGAGCCAATTATAATCCCAAAAGATAGTCCCAAATGTCATAATCTTGAATGTTAAAATCCTCAAAGCTCAAAATCCCTAAAGTCCCAAAAGCCACAATCTTGGAAGATCAAAATCTTGAATATAATTCTAGAAAAGGTTTAGGAATTCTTTGAGATACTTAGATTTTTAAGGGGATTTGAAAAACATGTTTCATATGTCACTTTACACAATAAAACAGGCGATATGTTTGAACAAATTCAGGTGTACTAACAATTGCATAGGTATAACAGGAATATATAAACAGTATTCAGAAATAAGTCAAAAATTATATAAATACATATCAGTATGGTTGATAATTGCATGCACCCAAGTTTATAATTCCTGTCATCTGAAATACTGTGATGAACAAGTCTTTTGATGAGATCAAAGGCAGCAGTGAGTCACCACCACACATCCAGTTACCAAAAAGAGCCAAGATCGAAAAGTTTCAGATGTACATATGAAGACATCTTTGTTCACTGATGAAGTTTCAATGCTTTAACATATACCCATAGTGTTCACAAAGTCCACGTTGCAATAATGCTGCAATGAACATAGGAGTGCAGACATAGACATATTCGTTTCAATTCTTTTGTGTATATTTAAAAGTAGGATTGCTAGATCATATGGTAGTTTGGTTTTGAAGAATCTCTATGCTGTTTCCAAAATGGCTGTATTTCCATTTTCAGAATGAATAAGGGTTCCTTTTTCTCTATATCCCAGCCAACATCTTCCATTTTTTTGGTAATAGCTATTCTAACAGGTGTGAGGTGATCTCATTGTGCTTTTAATTTGCATTTCCCTCATAGAGACATTGGGCATTCTCATGTCTGTTGACCAGTTGTATGTCTTTTGAGAGTCTTTAGATTCTTTGTCCATTTTTAAGTAGAGTTATTTTGTTTTCTTGTTTGAGTAGTTTCAGCTTCTTGTAGTTTGGATATTAGCCCCTTATCTGATGATGAATTTGCCAACAGTTCTGAGTTGTCTGTTTACCTTATTGTTCCCTTTGCTGTGAAGAAGTTTTTTAGTTTGACACAATCCTACTTGTCTAAATTACTACCCAGGCCAATCGTCATGAAGCTTTCTCCCTATGTCCTGTTAGTAGTTTTAGGGTTTCAGGTCTAGTCTTTAATCTATCTTGAGTTAATTCTTGTACAAAGGATGAGATAAGCGTCCAATTTTCTTCTTCTGCATGTGCATAGCCAATTTTTCCACCACTATTTATTGAAAAGACTGTCCTTTCCCCATTGTGGTTCTTGACATCTTTGTTTAAAGAAGTCAATTGACTGCAGATCATGGATTTCAGGGCTCTCCTATTCCATTGGGTCAACACATCTGTTTTTGTGCCAGTGCCACACTGTTTTGGTTACTATAGCTTTGAAATGTATTTGGAAGTCAGTATGATGCCTCCAACTTTTGTCCCCCCTCCCCAAATATTGCTTTGGCTATTTGGGGTATTTTGTGGTTCCGTATGAGATTTTTTCCTATTCATATGAAGAATGGCATTGGAATTTTGGTAGAAATTGCATTAATCTAGATTTTGGTACTATGGACATTTAATAATTCCAATCCATGAATTCAGAATCTTTCATTTGTGTGATTTTCAATTTTTTTTTTAAGTTAGTGTTTTATAGCTTTCAGTATGCAGAACTTTCACCTCCCTCCTTGGTTAGATTTACTCCTAAATAACTTTAAATACATTGTAAAAGATCCCCCCCCAAAAGCTGTTGGGTACACACACCTTTACAGGTATTATCCTCCTGATGAAGACCCCTTAATCACTATGATGACCTTTGACTAGTTTTTGATCTAAAGTCTAGTTTGTCTGACAAACATAGCTACCCCTGCTTTCTTTTGTTTTCATTTTCAAGGAATCTTTCCATTCTTCACTTTAAGTTTGAGTGTCCTTTAAAGTGAAGAGAGGGTCTTATAGGCAGTATGTAGTTGGGTCTTTAAAAATCCACTCAGCTACTCTATGCCTTTCAATTAGAGAATTTAATCGATTTACATTCAAAGTAATTGATAGGTAAGAACTTGTACCACTTTGTTGTTTTGTAGATCCTTTGTGGCTTAGTAGTTTTCTGTAGTATGCTTTGAGCCTTACCTTTTGTGTATCTATTATATTGGCTTTTGCTTTGTGGTTATACTGAGGCATATGTAACAGGCTATTTTAAGTTAATTTTGATCACATATACAAACTACTCTTTACTCCTGACTTCCTTGTTTTTGATGTCACAATTTATATTTTTATGATTTATATCCCTTAAGTTATTGGAGCTATTGTTTAATAGTCTTAACCTTCATACTATAGACATCATTGATTTATCCACTGCTGTTACAGTAGCAGTGTTTTGAATTTGAAAATGTACTTTCATCAGTGAGTTTATTTTTATTTTATGTGTTACCAATTAGCACTGTCTTCCTTCAGCTTGAAGAACTCCCTTTATCATTTCTTATAAAGGTAGGTCTAGTGGTGATAGATTTTAGCAAACAAAAGCTGAGGGAAAATATCTCCCATTTCTTAAAAACCCACAGGATTGCTGGCTATGGTATTTTTGGTTGGCAGTTTTCTTTCAGGATTTTTGCATGTATCATCCTACTTTCTGGCAACAAAGTATCTGATGAAAAATCCACTGGTAATCTTATTTAGGTGCCCTTGTATGTAACAAGTTGTTCTCTTAACCATCTTCAAAATTCTGTCTCAAATTTCTGACTAGATTACAATTCATCTTGGTGTGGGTCTTTGGATTCATCTTCCTTTGTGTCCTTTGGGCTTTCTGGATCCAGATTTCTATTTTCTTTCCCAGGCTTTAGGACATTTTCTGCAATTGTTTCTTTGAATATGTTTTCTGTTCTAAATCTTTCTTCTGGCATGCTGATTATGCATCTTGTTCTACTTGCTACTGGTCTCATAAATCCCCTAAGCTATATTTTTCACTATATTTTTTGTTCCTCAGATTGGTGAACTCCAAGATCAATGGAAGTCAGCCAATCTTTTCTTCTGCTTAATATGGTCTGCTGTTGAATCCCTGTTTTCATTTATAGTATTCTTCAGCTCTATGATTTGATATTTTTGTGCTTTGAGAGTCTCAGTTTGTACTTGTATTGTTCTCTTGACCTCCATAAGCATCTTTATGACCATTGTTTTGAATTTCCTGTCAGGTAAATCATATCTCCATTTAACTAGGGTAGTTTCTGGTGATTGCTCTTTATTTGGAGCATTTGTTTCTTCATTACTTGACTGATGATTTACACAAGATAGATAAGACAACTGCCTCCACCGATTTTGTCAGACTGGCCTCATTTAGGAGAGGAATCTCATTGATCTGCCTGGCCAAAGATTTTAAGGTGCTTAAACAGTTTTTGGTGGCCTCCAAGAGATTAAGATGTACCATATCCTCTCAGTACCAGGAGACAGGTGAGTTAGAGGCCAGACCTTTTAATGTAATTAGAAAGATCAGGATATTAGATATGTGTCCTACTTAGTTCCTTCTATCCTCAGGGTAAGGCTGAGATCATGTTTACTTCTTACTGTCTTTGCAGCAGGCTGGGGAGAGAATCTGTGGCAAATGCCTGTACTTCACACATTCAGAGTTCTCCCTCTGGTCTTGAAGAGACAGCCATTGGAATTAGGCTCATTATATGTCCATTTTTTCACTTTCTGTGATTTAGAAGACTTGGGAATACAGAGCCCTGTAAACTTCCAGAGTGAGGTGGTTAAAGAGGCAGTCCCTCAAGTGAAAGCAGAAGTTGTGACACTCTGAGTGGACAAAATGTTTTAAGGATGGATAGATCTGGACTTGTCATTGGGGCAAACTGGAGATGAAAGCTCAGAAAATTCTGAGTTCTTTACACTGCTAGAGGTCCATTGTTTCTGCCCTTTAGCTCCTTAATGCAAATTAATTAGCATTAATTAGGTAAAGTCACCACTGGAAGAGCTATGGTAAACCCCTTCTGGGGAGAGACAGGAAAGCCACACTTTAATCCCTTTGTCTGCACTGCTCCTGAAGGTGTAGCCCCGGAAGTGTTTGTGTGTCCATTTAAACCTCTTCATTCTAAGTACAGTCTCCCTGCTCCCAGAGCTAGGATATTTAGGATGCAGTCCCTTCAGGTGAGAGCTGTAGATGTGGGGCTGTTCAATGCATGGACAAACCACTTCCAGAAGGAAGTGATCAACCTAGAGTTATTGCTGGGACAAGCCAGTGGAGAGGGCTCAGGAAGTTTCAAGCTTCTGCTCAGGCTACCAGAGATCTAGCTTCTGCCCCTTTAAATCTGATTTAAATTAGAAAGAAATTGTTACTGAAAGCTTGTCACATTTGTCCACAAGGCCACATCAAAAGAATGAGGACAAGTGGTTAAGGAAATAGGACTATTATTTTGCTGGCAAAGGAAAAAAAGTGCCAGACTATCATATCAAAATCCAAATTCCTATACATAAGCAAAAAGTTTTTGAAGGGAGGGTCCTCAGTTCTAGGCTATTATTGATTCTAAATCATCCTATTTCTGCTGAAGGCAAAGCAATGACCTCTGTCCACCTGGGAGGCCCACCCAGACCTCTACAGAACCTGGGATGGAGCCGGAAGTTCCTACAGTATGACTGAGATTGCATGGAGTTTATAGGTCAATTTGGGCATACCTGAGAACTTAATATTGAGTCTGTCAATTAATGACTAATATATGTCAGTTTAGGTCTTTAAAGATTTTTCATCGGAAGAACACTTCCAGAATGGCAGAGTAAGGACCTCTGAAAATCTCATTACAGAAGTAATGAGAACACTAGCAAAGAAGGTATCAAAAGTCAACTTCAAGAACTCTGGAAATTAAAGCTTGCAACAGTTTGGGTGTTAAAGAACAGCAACACTTATGCTTTAACTCACACTATTTCCATCCTGTTTTCCAGATCCAGGGTGCTCTTGTAAGCCAACAGCTTCACAATCATGGTAGCCATGAGAAATAGCAACCTAGCACTGGAAGGGGCAAAATGGGATTGGTATTCTCCCAAGAAGCACCTAGTTTTCAGACAATGGTCATTATTTGACCTGACAATTTCCTGGAAATCTTTAATCACGGGGCTTAGTCTTTATTGGACCTGACTTTTTTTTTTTTTTTTTTTTTAACAAAAAAAGTCTTTCCCCCTAGGGCATTTATCAAAAGACAGTTAACAGCAAACATTTGACATCACACTGCCTGGCCTGGTGCAGTGATAACAGTCGAGATAAAGAAGGAGCTGACCTCTGTGAAGAATGATGCTGGTATTTTACTAGGGATTGCATTGAATCTGTAGATCACTTTGGGTAGTGCAGTCATTTTAATAATGTTGACTCTGCCAATCCACGAGCATGGTATGGTTTTCCACTTGTTTACGTCTTCTGCTATTTCCTTCCTCAATGTCTCATAGTTCTCTCTGTAGAGGTCTTTTACTTCCTTGGTTAAATATATTCCTAGGTACTTTATGTTCTTTGTTGCTATTGTGAAGGGGATTGAATCTTTGATTTGGTTCTCGGTATGACTGCTGTTGGCATATATGAAAGCCTTTGATTTGTGTGTATTGATTTTGTATCCTGAAACTTTACTGAATTCATTTATAAGTTCCAGTAGCCTCTTGGTTGAATCCTTGGGGTTCTCTAGATATAGTATCATATCATCAGCAAATAGTGAGAGTTTGATCTCTTCTGT